>CAJHQP010005912.1:0-42167 GCA_905132765.1 Moricandia arvensis
GACTCACATTCTTAAATTCATCGGCCAATGCAATATTAATCTGCTAGATAATAAGAATACTTAAAAAAATGTAGTGTTATATTGATCAACACATGATAGTCGCACATGATTACAAAAAGAGATTGCATTCAAGCCAAAAACATAAAATCAGAATCATAGTCAAATTAAAATATAAGAAAAGAGAATTATCTTTTAAACCCATTAATCTTTATTAAAAATATAATCTGAATGATAAGTTTATATATATCAAAAAAAAACAATTATTGCATAATCATACACGATGCACAGACATTGTGCCTGATCGACACATGCAATCTGCCTCACCGCCTTCCACTTAAACCATGTACAAAATCGAAGCACACAAGTTTAGACTTCACACAAATATCCATCTACCCACTCCTATCGTATATTACATGAACACACATTCCTTAATAACCCTTACTGTTCCACCCATATATCATCCCCTGCATAATGAATAATTTTTTGAAAAATCAAGATTACCAACACAAAAAAAACTTCAAAATAAAAGAATGAATTCTCTTTGTAATTTATGCATCTTTAGCTTGTATTATGTAATCGTTTCCGAAAATTAATGAATAGTACAAACAATTTAACTCTCTAACAAAACACCATTAAATAAAAAAAATGATGAAAAAATATAATATATATCAAATATAAAACAAACCAGCAAGAAAAACCCACCACCACTACAAAAAGCAAAAACGATTGACTATTTATTTTAAATGAATAACAATTTCAAATATGAAAAATTTCAGAGTGAATGGAAATGAACAGACAATACATAACATCATGACAAATAAATAAAAATTATATACAATATAAATTAAATTGATAGTGAAAATTAAAATATACTAACAAAATATATAAACCCATAACCCAATTAAAAAAAGATAAAAAAGAACAAAAAAAAATCAACCAAGTAACAAATTAGTATTGACCGCTACCAAAATGAAAAAAAAAATCATAAAAACACAAGAAGTCTCTAAAAAAATTTAAATTAAATTGAAAATAGAAAGAGCCTAATAAAACCTCAATCAAATCTCCAAGACATTATTTGTAAATAAATTTAACATGTATCATCACCATATTGAAATTACACTAAAAAATGTGACATAGTATACTAAATATTGATAACACATCTTATAATAAAATGTGACATGAAAATTATATCTAATATTTATTTTTAATTTTGATAATTTTTTAAGAATATTTAACAACAACAAATATATGAATATAATATAAATATATATCATGTATATAGGTATCCAAACAAAAGTAAATAATATAATAATAAAAAAAAAAAATATTTTAATTTAAATATATTATTTTATATCTATTTTATAAATCATTACAATTCTATTAACTAAACAAGATTTACAAAATTCTAATTTAATTATAAACCTATGTAATCGTAAAATTATTTTTCTGATATCTACAAATATTAGAAATTATTTTACCACGATTATAAAATTATAGATATTATTAAAATAAAATAATATACAAATTAATTTAATATATTTTAACTAAAATAAATAATAAAAAAAACTGTCTCAAAATATTATTAATATATATATATTCTATAATTTAAAAATTTAATTAAAAATATTATTATCTTAATTTATGTTTAATTAAATTAAAATATTACTATATAAATAAATATAATCTAAAATATTAGCAGAAATTTATTTTAAAATATAATTAAAAATTTATAAACATTTATTGCTGCATATTATGCAGAAAAAAAACACCTAGAAAATAACTATACATAAATGACATTTTGAAAAGAATTCGTTCATTTGTCAAATCCTAACCTTACTAATAATAACATACTATACATAAATGACATTTTTGAAATGAATTCGGTTCATTTATCCAACTTCTAACGTGCTTACGTGCACTAAATCCTTTACTAATTTATATTTAAATCTTAGTAAGCCATAATCAAAATGATTTCTAATAAATTGTACAGTTGCAAAGTAGCATAAATTTTGATAGATAAAATTGACGATTTTCTAATTTAGTTTACACCACAGACTGTTTCGAAAGAAAATATTTTGTAATGCGTATTTGTCTGTCGGTGCTATAATTTCTATATATACTTGCATATGGTAACCTACCTATATATAAATGGGAAAATTAGGCATATGATGTACATATCGGTCAAAAACTTGCAAAATGTTCATATAGTAAATAGTTAAGTAGAAGATAATTAAATAGAAAATATTTTTTTTGCTTGGCATGAATAACATGGTTAACATGAAGATAGACGGAATGAATCGATCCGCCCCATTCCGATTGGCTTTTTAAAATAGTGAAATTCGGACCTAGCCTGCCAACTTTGAGATGATGTAGTGAGGTCAAGTAAGACTAAATATATAAATATTGAATAAACAGATAAAGTAAGTCCACCGGTGTACCATTGGAAACATCATTTTACTTAACTATTTACTATATGACCATTTGCAAGTTTGACGATATGTACCATCATATGCCTAATTTTCCATTTACGTAAGAGTTAGTACCATATGCAAGTAACTAAACAAATATAAAATTATAGCACCACAACAAAATACCATTACAAAATATTTCTTTCTTTCGAAACAGTCTTGTGCAAAGCTAAATTAGAAACTGTTCAATTATCTATCAAAATATCTTACATGTGCAACTAAATATGATATTTAATATTTATAAGATCAAATCATTTATGATTATGGCTTATACATTTATAATATAAATTATAAACATTACATAGTGCACGTAACACGTTAGGAAGTCTGATAATATGACCGAATTCATTTCATGTCATTATGTTATAGTATTTTATTATTAGAAGAAGATCCGCATAGATTTGACAAATGAAGCCGAATTCTTTTCAAAATGTCATTTATGTATAGTTTATTTCTAGGTGGTTTTCTGCGATAATATGCAGCAATAATGTTTTTAATTTTAATATATATTTAAATAAATTTTCTGCTAATGATTTTAGATATATTATTTATATAGTAATATTAATTTTGAATATAAACATAAATTAAGATAAAATAAAATATTTAATTAATTTTAAATATAGAATAGATATATATATATATAGATATATAGATACTTGAGACAGTTTTTTTATTATATTATTTAGTTAAAATATAGTAATTAATTGTATATTATTTATTTAAATTAATATCTTAATTCTTATAATCATCAAAAATAAACTAAACATAATTTCTAATATTTGTAGATATCAAAGAAAAATAATTTACGATTACAAGTATAATTAAATTAGAATTTTGTAAATCTTGTTTATGTTATAGAATTGTCTGATATAAATAGATAAATAATAATATTAAAACTTTAAAAATATTATTTTTTATATTATATATTATATTACTTTTGTTTGGATACTATATTACGTACATATATATACTATTAATATTCATCATATTTGTGTTTATATCTAAAAAAATTATCAAAAATAGAAATAAATATTAGATATAATTTCATGTCACATTTAATTATAAACGATGTGTTATCAATATCTAGTATACTATGTTCATCATTTTAGTGTAATTCAATATTGTGATGATGACATGTAAAATTATATTTACAAATAATGTCTTGAGATTTGATGAGTTCTATTAGGCTCTTTCTCTTTCAATTTAATAAATTTTAGAGACCTTTCTTGTTGTTTTATGATTTTCTGCATTTGGGAGCGGTCAACTATCTACTTAGCTTGATGTGTCTCTTTTAACTTCTTATAATTCGGATATATATCTTTTTGTAAGTATAATGTTCACATCAATTATATATAATATATCTATATATAGTATATTCATGATGCAATACGTTCAATTCCATTCACTCTAGAAATTTTCATTTGAAATGTATCATTAAAATGACATAAAGGTCAACGTATCTTCGCGCTATATTGTACCGACGATATGGTGCGTTACTTCTTCTCGTTTGTTTTACATTTGAAATAGATTGGCTAATATTTTCATCTGCAATGGTTTGCTCTTTATCTCATATGGTTTTTGTGATAGGAAGCTAATGTTTTATTGTGAGACTATTCATATACTTTTCACGACTAACGATTAGTTTTGCAAGAACAAGCTAAAGATACAGAAAATACAAAGAAGAATCATGCTTTTAGTAGGTTTGCTTTATTGTTACTGTATTGTCATAGCTCCTGAGTAGTTTCAAAACAATCATATATTCACGGAGTGATATGGAGGGAGCAGAAGGATCAGAATGGTTGTGCACTGAATATACGACAGGAGAGAAAATGTGTGAAGCTAACCTTGTGCTCTGCTCGATGTACTATGGAGTGGAAAGGCGTAGGCAGACTGCATGCGCATCAGGCACACAGTGTCTGTGCACGTATATAATGCAACAATTGATCTTTGATATCTATAAACTATCAATGCAATATACTTTTAATGAAAATAATTGGGTTAAAAAGAAATTTAACTCTTTTCTAATATTTATTTGAACATGAATTCTGATTTTAGTTATTGGCTTGAACTGCAAACTCCTCTTTTAGAACATGTGCACTAATCATGTGTTGATCAATATCAACACTACCAATTTTTTTAAGTATCTATACTAGCAATTAAAATTGCATGTGGCGATGAATTCAGAGAATGTGAGTCGTTGTTTGGGGAAAGATAATTGAGAGAATGTGAAAAATGCATGTGACTCTTTGTTTGTTTAATCTAATTCAGAATAACAGAGTTCACGTTAATGTCTGAATATGTAAAGAAATGGGTAACAAAAAGACGGGTAAGAACAACACATATGTATCATGATCTGGTGATGAATGTGAAAGTACAAAAATGAAATCACAATAAAATAATATAAAAGAAAAATTAAGAGATAATGAAAATTAAGAAAAAAAAATTGTTATAACAAAAATAATCTAAACAATCTATTACAAGATTTGCTTAATCAATTTTTCAAAATTTGTTAACACTGTAACAATTACTACTCAAAGATTCGTAATCTACCAGAACTTTGTCATTTCATCGTTAGTATTTCAGGGTCTGCTTCAGCACGATCCAAGAATTCTTTTAAGGATTTTCACAATTCCTCTATAATAATAATAGTTTCAGTGTCTTATGGAATACGAACGACTCCATAACTATTTTATAGTGATCTTCTCGTTCTCAAAACCTTGTCCAAAGAACCATGGATATGAACAACTTTCATATTAATAAGTACACTTTTTCTTTTTTGAAATTATATTTATTCCTTAAGGCATCTTCGTTATTTTTTTTCCATGGTATATAACTTACTACTCAAGTTTATCTCATGCCAGCTCAATATCTTGTATCCACATGTCTCCACCACTATGCATGCCTCCTAATGCAGTCTCTGAAACACACACTGCATCAACAACTACTTCAACGACTTCGTCAAGATAAACCCTCAAATTTATCCTTATCTATCTATAGCATATTGCATTCACATGGTCTTTACCACTATGCATGCATTATGTATTAACGCTAATTCATCCAGCATCAGTCAGTTTGTCGCCTAGTTGTCACTAAAGAATATTGACATGTAAAAGCTCTGACTTACATCAACAATCTTCCCTTTTAGTTTTGTGTGCCGATTAACCACTCACTTTTTCATTTATCAACAATATTTTCTCACCTGAAAATTTCTATGCTAGATGTCTTTTTTCACGAGATTTTCACTATTCTACATCTTTTACAATCTTTAGACATAACGTGTCTAGTGCTTTTATTAAGATTCCTTTACCCTTTATTGAAAAATAAAGTATTTAGAAATAATTTTTATCACTAATTATAATACATATTAGTAGAAGATGGCTACAACATTTTTAGTATGATACATAAAAAACTATAAGGTTAAATATTTATAAACAATTCAGTCTAATGCAAAAACAGATTCAATATAATAAACGTACCTATCATACATGAATATTCAAATATAATGATCAATTATTAAATCATCTTAGAATAGTAGTATCAGTTATAAAACCATTATATAACAATTATTATAATTTGTAATAATATAAGACTCAGTATTTCAAGTTCTCGTATAATTCCACCTCACCACAAATGACCTCAAGAAACATTTTTTCAACCGAAACTATTTACCTGTTGCATTTACAAGTTATATAAAAACGAAAAGAAACAAAAAGCAAGAAGTGCAGCTTCGTTGTCAAAACAAACAAATTCTTCATAAGCACACAAGACAATTCTTCATAGGCTCGATGTTCATCATCAGCCTCTCCATCAGATTCGTCTTTCGCTTCCACTGAAGACCTGTGATTTGAGGAATCTTCTTCACTCGCGAAAACTACCTTGTCGCCGTCGTATATACTCACATCCAACGTGAAACAAAACATCGGACGTCCGCAGCCTTAAAGGAACCTCAGGACTTTCTTTAGAACTACCCTAAAGAATCACCCTTGACATAATCACAAAGACAAAGTTCCAGAGTATATCAAGCGCTTTGATTAGAAGGGCTAGATTCTAGGTTTTGAGGATCAGTGAAAAGTGAAAACGACAAGAGAATCTTTCATTTGACGTTAATGTTTGCAGATTCTTGATTTAAAAAAAAGATATAATTAGAGTCATTTACATTCTAACAAGCTTTCTCAACTTTACTTAATTTTTTGATATATGTTATGTTTATTTATTTTTGACACGTTTTATATATTTTATTTCATTAAAATCTAAAAGTACTTTGCATGAGCTGGAAGATAGCAGGTAAATGTCATTTACACTTGGAAAACTAAAGTTTCGAGTAAATATAATGCTTATATTTCTCAGATTTATTTTTCAATTTTTCCATATTTGGAAATATAAATTATAATTCTTATTATATAATTACATATATTTAACTACATTTTAAATATTACATAAAACTAATCAGTTCAAAAACAAAACCAAATTACATTTGAATAATAAGTTGTGAATGCTATGATATAAATAAATTAGATTGTATAAATTTTAATAAGTTTCAAGTCTATGGCCTTACCTGAAACTAAAACTTTCAAATAACATCATCCTCAGTGCTGCTAGTCAGAATTTCTATTTTAAAGCCAATCGGAATGCGGAATCGGATTCATTCCAGTCTATCTTCATGTTAACCATGTTATCATCCAACAAACAAAATATTTTTCTATTTATTATCTTCTACTTAACTATTTTACTATATTGACCATTTTGCAAGTTTTGACCGATATGTACCATCGTATGCCTAATTTTCCATTTACGTAAGAGTTAGTCCATATGCAAGTAACTAAACAAAATATAAAATTATAGCACCACAACAAAATACCATTAAAAAATATTTTTCTTTCGAAACAGTCTTTGTGTAAACTAAATCAGAAACTTCAATTATCTATCAAAATTATCTACATTTGCAATAAAATTGATATTTAATATTTATAAGATCAAATCATTTTGATTATGACTTATACATTTATAATATAAATTATAAACATTACATAGTGTACGTAACACGTTAGAAGTTGACAAATGAACCGAATTCATTTCAAAAATGTCATTTATGTATAGTATTTTATTATTAGAAGAAGAAAAAAAACGCATTAGAAGTTGACAAGTGAACCGAATTCTTTTCAAAATGTCATTTATGTATAGTTATTAATAGGTGTTTTCTGCATAATATGCAGCAATAAATGTTTTAAATTTTAATTATATTTTAAAATAAAATTCTGCTAATATTTTAGATTATATTATTTATATAGTAATATTTTAATTTAACTAAACATAAAACTAAGATAAAATAAATATTTTAATTAATTTTTAATTATATACAAGAATATATATATATATATATATAAAATTATAATCTTAGACAGTTTTTTATTATTTATTTTAGTTAAAATATATTAAATTAATTTTATATTATTTTATTTTAAAATAATATATAATTTTATTATCATCAAAAATGAACTAAAAATGAATTTCAAAAATACCACTTTCCTTGTACCACTTTTTATTTTTATCTTCATTAAAGGGACATTTTCAAAAATACCAGTTTTAAAGGGTAATTTTTTTTAAAATTAATTAGAATCCTAAATTTTACATTCGTAAACCCTACCCCAACCCTACACCACCCCTTAACTCTAGACCCTAAATCTTAGATTATTTAACCCAAGAATTATAAGTGTGTTTTTTCCTCTTAAAAAACAAAGGTAAAAGTGATTAAGGTATTTTTGAAAAGTGGTACAAAGAAAGTGATATTTTTGACAATTTGCCAAAAATAATTTCTAAGATTTGCAGATATCAAAAGAAAAAATAGTTTATGATCAAAAGTTTATAATTTAAATTAGAATTTTGTAAATCTTTTTAGTAATAAGAATTGTATGATTATAAAATAGATAAAATAATAATATTTAAAACTTTAAAATATTTTTTATTTTTATATTTATATTATTTAATTTTGTTTGGATATATATATATATATATATTAATATTGATATATTTTTGGTTTTCATATTCTAAAAAGTTTATCAAAAATAGAAATAAATATTAAATATAATTGCACATTTAATTATAAAATATGTTATCAATATTCTAGTATACTATGTCACATTTTTAGTGTAATTGAATATGGTGATAATCACTTTACAAATAATGTCTAGGAGATTTGATGAGTTTTATTAGGCTCTTTCTATTTTCACTTTAATAAATTTTTTGAGATCTTTCTTGTTGTTTTATGATTTTTTTTTTTCATTTGGAGCGGTCAACTAATTACTTGTTGATTTTTTGTTCTTTTTAACTTTTATAATTCGGGATATATATTTTGTAAGTATAAATGTTCACATCCAATTATTGTATATATATATATATATATATATATATATATATTCATGAATGCAATACGTCAATTCCATTCACTCTGAAATTTTCATTTGAACTGTATCATTAAAATGACTAAAGTCAACGTTCTTGCTATTTGTATGGTGGTTCTTCTTCTCGGTTTGTTTTACATTTGAAATATATTAAATATTTTCACAATTTTTTTATCTAATGGTTTTTGATAGAAAGTTAAATTTTTGTACTATTCATAATTTCCGACAACGATTACAGAAACAAGCTAAAGATCAAAAATTACAAAGAGAATTCATCTTTTATTTGATAGTTTTTTTATTAACTAATTTTCGAAAATTTCATTATTAGGAATGATAATGGAGGAAACAGAAGGACAAGAATGGTGTCATGAATATATGAGAGGAGAGGAAAAGTGTGAAGCTAAACCTTGTGCTGCTCGATGTACATGGAAGTGGAAAGGCGTAGGCAGATGCATGCCATCAAGCACACAGTGTCTGTGCACGTATAAATGCAACAATTGATTTTTCTTTGATATCTATAAATTATCATCAATATATTTTAATAAAATAATGGGTTAAAAAGAAATTTAACTCTTTTCTAATATTTATTTGAACATGAATTCTGATTTTCGTTATTGGCTTGAACTGTAAACTCCTCTTTTAGAACATGTGCACTAATCATGTGTTGATCAATATCAACACTACCAATTTTTTTAAGTATCTATACTAGCAATTAAAATTGCATGTAGCGATGAATTCAGAGAATGTGAGTTGTTGTTTGGGAAAGATAATTGAGAGAATGTGAAAAAATGCATGTGACTCTTTGTTTAAGGAATTCTCGCCATTCCTCTTTGATAATAGTTTCAATGTCCTCTGTAATAATAGTTTCAATGTCTTATGGAATATGAACAACTGCATAGCATAGCATTTTATAGTGATTTCTTCGTTCTCAAAACCCTTCTCTAATGAACTATAGATATGGATAACTTACATATTAATACGTATATTTTTTTTTTTGAAATTGTAAATATTTTTTAAAGCATAAACCTGTTCTCTAAGTTTATTTTTTTTCTTCTATGATATAAATTTATTCCTCAAGTTTATCCTACACAAGTTCAACATCTTACATCCACATGGTCTCCACCACTCTGCATGTCTCCTAGTGCACTCTCTGGCACACACTGCATAAACAACTACTTCAACGACTTCGTCAAGACATAAACTCTCAAGTTTATCCTTCTCAAGCTATAGCATCTTGCATCCAAATGGTCTATATCACTATACATGCCTCATGTATTAACAACTAATGCATCTAACATTAGTCACTTTGTCGTCTAGTTAGTCACAGAAGACTATTGGCATCTAAAAGCTCCGACTTGCATCTTCAATCTTCCCTTTAGTTTTGTGTGCTGATAAAGCCGTCACCCTTCTAATTCAATAATCATGTTTCCTCGCTTAGAAACTTCCATGCTAGTTTTTTCCACAAGATTTGCACTATCTACATCTTCTACAATAGATATGCTTTTCTCCCCCCTACAAGATATGCACCATCTACATCATGAAATTTACTACACTATGCTCTTCTCCCCCATGTGATATGCACTTCTTAGACCACAAAACGTTACTACTTCTCCCTATACTTGATCATACTAAGCTAAAACAGATGCTTAAAGTTAAGACTTACATCACATACACACCCGTCTACTCCTTGCTTCATCATATGATAAGTGATGCATCATGACGCATCTCTCGAACTACCTCTCAACCATCTTCTGTTGAGAACCTGAATTTCTTCATGTTAACCACAAGCCCCTCCACATCCACACTGAGTGCAAGACGCACCCATTGCTAGTCTCTGAGTTATTCCCTCATCACTCTCCTGATGATCTCCATGCATCACTTCCTGACGCACTTTCTTTGATCTTCTTCCTCTTTACACCACAAACAACTGCTTATTTTGGCTCCTTCTTTTCATCTTCTTTAACTCGGGTACGCTTTTCCCACCCAGTCTTCACTCATTGATTCCTCGAACCAATAGCTTCATGCGTGTCTTCCAATGACCATATCAGCCATCATCCAACATTATTGTCTTCTGCACAAAAAATCGTGTTCGTCTGCACTTTCAAGATCACACCAGTAACTTAGGTGACCCGCTCTGATACCAATTGTAAGAAGATGTAACCACAATATAGTAATGCATAATATAAGTTAAGAGAAAATGAGAATTAACACACTTTTTGCTTTATTAGAGATCGCATAAACAATCTATTACACGATTTTCTTAATCAACTTTACACAGTTTGTTAACATCCTAACAATTGCTAATCGAAGATTCATAATCTACCCAAACTTGTCTCTCCATCACCAGTACTTCAGTGTCACACAACCCAAGAACCCTCTTAAAAGATTCTCATGTTTCCTCTATAATAATAGCCCAGTGTCTTACAGAATACGAACGACTTCAGAGCTATTTTATATTGATCACTATCTTTCCAAAATCCTTGTCCAAAGAACCATGAATATGGAAAAATTCCATATTAATAAGTACACTTTCTTTTTTCTTGGTATTGTACTTATTACTCAAGGCATAAAATTGTTCTCTAAGTTGATCTTTTTGCATTTTCTCCACGGTATAAACTTGCTCCTCAAATTTATCCCATGCCAGCTCAGAATCTTGCATTCACATGATCTCCACCACTCCGCATGCTTCATAGTGCACTCTCTGACGTGCACTGCATCAACAACTACTTTAGCGACTTCGTCTAGACATAAACTCTCACATTTATTCTTCTTCATCTACATCATCTTTTATCCACATGGTCTCTACCACTCCGCATGCTTCATGTATTAACAACTAATGCATCTGGCCATCAGTGACTTCCTTGCATAGTTAGTCACATAAGACTATTGGCATCTACATGCTCTGGCTTGCATCTTTGACATGGTCACAGGTTTCGTGACGAGAGTTAAGCTGCTATGCTCACTAAAGTCGTGTCTACTAAGGCCGCTTTTTCATCAAACTTATTTATTATCTTCTTCAAATTTGGTGTTGTTTGTTGCCTTGAATTTGAGTTACATGTTTAGCCGTTTAGGTTAAAGAGTTTCTTCGATACTTTGGGTTCATGACTCACAGAGTTTTAAGAGGAAGTGGTATGGTTTTAAAGTGGTGATATTGTCCCTTTTGTAAGCTGGCTGTGAGAACGAGTGCAGTTGTGGAAGTTGAGCGCTATTAAACCTTGGTGGTTACTGTTACCTGATCTAAGGCCGAATCTTGGTTTTGGACGAATGTCCTAGCTCAGACTTGAGGGCGGTTTTCGAGTGGGGCTCTATGATGTTTCATAGGAATGGTCTTCTGTTTCAAGTGATATGCTGAATCAGCTTCTTGCTTGCTTTGTTAGTTGTGGTTTTACTTTGTCTTCAGTTTTCTCTTTTCGTACTAGTATCGAATCTATCTTTCATTTAAATGTTTCAATTTTGTATCGGTTACTTCTCTTCTTTTCCTGTTCACTACCAAACAGGAAAGATGAAGTTTTAATTGAATTTTGCTTCCATTGTTTTTACTTTTTTTTTGTCGTGGAGTCAAATCTAAAAATATGTTATTTAGTTATCACTACTTGTAACCCTCTTCTTTCATCTTTCGACATGATACTTACATTTTTAGGAGAAAATGTATCATGATCGCATAGTAAAAAAATCTAGAAGACGAAGAGCTAGTTCTAAAACAGACAAGTCAAATTTTTATCATGTCAAATGTACCAGGGCAATAATGGCTTAACTTTGTGGTGGGAGCAACAGCGGCGCAAAAGGAAACAACGGCAACGGAAGCAGCGGCATTTTAGATTGCGGCAGAAACGGGCGGTGTCAAAATCTCTACGCATTGATTACATCTCTTTCACCATATCTTTAATTTTAAAATCTGAGAAAAACCTCATATCCGCCATAATATCATAACGACCGTCACTAATTTCAGATCAACACAATCTTCCTCGTGGTAACCTCCAACACAGTCTTCTTCTTCTGAAACAAACAACAAACGTCACTTCATCTATGTTGCTTTTCGATCAAATCTCCATCAAGATGTGGTGAGCTCGATCCACCAATGTCATACCTCATCTAGAAACTCCACTCCTCATCGTCCTCTGTTTATTTGTATCGTTGTTGTCACGCTGGCGTCATCGTTTCAAGGCGCCACCGGAGAATGACCGTTCTAATTTCATAGATCCAAAGTTTTGTCCAACTTTAACATTTTCTCATCTTAGATCCATGTACCTTTTTATTCTTATTAATTTGGCACTAAACTCTTTAAAACATACAAATTTATCCTATAAATTTGAATTAAATTTTATTATTGTACACTTCAGACACCAAAAAATACAAATATTTATTAAAATGCAATTTAAACCTAAAAACTGAAATGAACAAAAATATATATTAAGAATAAAAAAATATTAAGAATCGATAAAATCAGATATCACCATGTTCCAAAATGTCCATATGTACATCATTTTAGCAAAATATTTATAGCTACAAATGTAAACCCTAAGTCTAGATTAGTCATCCAATGGGTGTAAATGTATATTTACACCTTTTAATAAAGTCTATTTTGATCATCTTTCTCCTTAAAACCTATTTTTGTGACATAACATTTTTTAGATCTACTTTAGAGTATTTCTCAACATTATATTATACAAAATGTTATTAATAATTAATGAAGATACTATATTTTCATTAAATTAATTATAAAAACAACATTATACAACTAGATATGTTTCTAAACAACACAAAAATTAATCTTGTATCCAAACAATATAAAATATTAGATCCTGTTTTTCATAACTTTTTATTAATCTTTTAAATTATTTGATAAATCAAATTATTAACAAAAATGCTCAAAATATTTATGAAAAAAATTCAAAAACAAGTATAACTTTTTTTGCAGGTTAGATACTACAAAATAATTTCATTTAGTATGAAATTATTTTAAACTTTAATGAATTATTTTATTTATATTTTCATAAAAAAATAATGAATTATTTTTTAATTAATTAAATTAAATTAATAAATTATTTTATTTATATTTTCATCAATAAAAAATTACCTTCATTTAAACTTTAAAAAATTATAATAAATTTAAAATTTTATATGAAAAGAATATTAGAGTCAATAAATTGACATCAAATTATTTTATAATTAAACATTTAGCAAAAATATACATCCCACAATTAATCAAATAAATTTCCGATATATTTTACGAACAAAAAAACGTTTTCCGATACTTTATTAAAAATCATAATAAAAGGGCTTGAAATAGTTGAAATAAAAATTAAGTAATATTTTATATACAAATTAATATATATATATATATATAAATTAACAAATTATATATGTGTATATATATTTATATTTATATTCAAATAAATTGAATAAAATATTAAAATCTAATTTCATAAATTAGATTTACTTAAAAATATTCTCATAATTTGAAAGGTCATATCAGAATCTGGTTATCAATTATAATAATAACACATTCATAATGATTTTCTTGCAAAAAAATATTTTTTAATTTACATTACTGTGATATTCGATCCTATATATATATTAATATAAAATTATCTACATATATTTATATACATCATATGATCATTTTTATCATTACAAAATTTATATTATTTTTATTCACAAATTTAAATATTTAGTTTCTGGATTTTAGTCAAATTTGTTTTTATTTTCTTATATTTAAATATTTTTACACTATATTTTTGTTTTACTTATTTGAAACTTTTCAATTTTAATTTATCTATAAATTTTACAATTTGAACCAAAATCCAATTAAAAATATAGATTTTACCTAATATTAGGATACATCCAATATAAAGGCTGATCAAATCAAACAATAAAAATGTTAATCTAAATAAAAAAAAATCAAGAAACATTCAAAATCCCGGATATCGTCTCTGCGTCCACTTTTAACTCAAGCTAGAAGTAATTTTTCTTTTGCACTTGTGGCACAGTGTTATTTTTAAAAAAAATTTCGAAGGCTATTGATCACTGCTTTTCTTATAATACCATAATTTATTTTTCCAAAATTTTATATCATTTTCTTGTATATAGTCCAATATATTTAAATTATATTTTTATATAATTTTATTTTATATCAATAATTTATTTTTACTATGTCTAAATCATATGAAACAATTTCTATTTCTATAGTATAAGAGTATTAATTTGATATCTTAAAGATATATAATATATTAATTGAATATAAAATAACTATGATGTGTTATAAGATCCATAAGTAATAATAGTCAATAATGGGGGTAATTGGTTAAATTATAGCAAATATCTTAGTTTCTATATACAACCATAAAATACTAATAATATTCATGTAGTTTTTAAAAGTAAAGTCAAAAATAAATAAATAGTTGTAAGTTTCTTCTTTATTAAAGTAAAAAACAATTGTTGTAAGAATATCTTTTTTATCTTATTTACTTTTTATATCTACATGAGCTATAAATAAACAAAAACTCTATAGATTAATTTTTTAGTAAAAATATCTAGATCTACAACACAACCAATCATCAACAATAACACACAACTAGATAATATTGCGTACCTTGTGCGAAATAAGTTATTTAATAAAATATTGATTAAATAGACTGATTTTTCTTTAATTTTAAAATAATAATAATAATATATATAAATATATGTTAATGATTTGATTAATTGTAAAATTTTAATTCAATTCAAGTAATATTTAGTTTCTAAATTTAAAATTTTAAATAGTTATGAATTTCTAAAATGGTAAATAATTTATTTTAAATGATATTAAGATAGATATATACACATTTTAATTCGGAGATCTATTAAATGAAGTTTTCTATACATATAGTTTATGATCATTTATATCAATAATATTAGGTGATTATCCGCGCGCATGCGAAATGAAATTTATATATTAATAATCGTTGAATACTAAATTTGATCGTTCAACCATAATGTCATAAGTTCCCAAACGTAAAGTCCTGGAACGTCAATATGAGGTTGATGAAGTTTCAAAAACAAATATAAGGTTGATGAGTAGGTCATATTTGTTGATATCTTTTAGAAAAAGCTTATTTAATTTACATTGAGTTTCAATGATGTCATCCAGATGTTATAATTCACCATCTCACTTTGATATGAAAAACTGTATTTTTGAAATATATGATCAAATAACATTTGAGATCCGCGCTTGCGCGAAATGAACATTAATTATATATAAAACTATTTATAAAAAAATTCTTTATTTTATTTACATATTATGTAATAATAATTATATTGAATAACTAAGATGTTACGATTCGATCTCGGATTCGAACGAGTTTGTATTTGATTTGTGCTTAGTTCGTTACTATTGTAAAACTTAAAGCAGAGACACTTTGATCACCCAATTCGCTTTCGCTACGTCTGGGGGGAGATCTTAGCTCCCAATCCACTAAGCTTGTGATCGACGGATAAACTCAGTCCGGCGACCTTGAGAGAGTGTTTACAAGCTTATACAAGATTCTATCAAACACTAACTGCGAATCTTGTTATTTCAGGAACGGATCGGATCTCACGGTGAAGAGATGCTCGGAACGAGTCACCGGTAACTCCCTCAACAACTGGCACTCGTCGGAGATCACACGCCGGAGAAGATGATCGCAAAATCGCTCTGCCTCAGCTAGCTCTCACTCGAGTAAGTTTGTTACAACAAACTTAAGGCCGTTAGGCCCATCCTTTTATCCTCCTGTTAACAGGCCTAATCACTTATGCATAAGCCCACTCACCAGCTCCCTTAGCTTTCTCTTGCAGGCTGAGACTCCACTGTTAGCCCAGAAGTCAGGGCCTTATACACAAAGCCCACAAATCTCCACCTTGTATAAAACTGACTTCTCTCATTCGGACCAAACTCTTGAAACCCTAGCGAAAACTCTGCCGACAAACTTCTTCTCTCTCTCTCTTGAAGCTCTGCCTTCTCTCTAACTTTCCGGTCTCCTTTATCAACAGAAACCCTTTCCTGAGATACCTCCACCTCGAAGATAACCTCACCCTTTCCGAAAACTTAGATTCCTCAACTTCTTCGAACTGAACCGACAAACCCTCTGTTCTTGATTCAAACGATAACTGAGACGTTTTTCTTACATCCGTGGTCTACACCTCCGATCCTGTCGAGAATCCAATGTTACGACTCAGGTAACCTCATCACCCGCCGTTAGATAAACTCTCAGATCTTTACATGCATGTTACTTTTCTTCCATTTTCCGAGTAGATCTGTGATCTTTTCTCAGTACTAACCATTTTTTCTTTCTCCCTCGAGACCACCAAGAACTAGTCACTCCAAACGGTCACAGACAACTCCTCTTCAGACCATCTCAACAGGTATACCTCCTTTCCTTTCCTCTTCCCGTTTTTTTTATTTCCCTTTGATCGTGAATTAACTCAACCCTCTTTGACTAATTCACCTTTGTATTCAATTTCTGCGAGGTAACAAACCGGAGTTCCTCGACAGAAACAATCCTCCCAGTTATTACTCGCGAACCTTGACTGACTCCAAAGCCTTCTCCAAAGTCTTCCCAGGTACGCTTTTAGTTAGGATATCGGCTAGATTTAGGCTAGTATGAACCTTCACCACTGATACACTGCCATCTGCTATCACATCTCTGATGAAGTTATACTTAGTATGTATATGTTTAGTCCTCTCATGAAATCCACCATTCTTTGCTAGAAATATAGCTGACTGTGAATCACAATTGATCTTAACAGCTCCCTGATCATAGCCTAAATCTTCACTCATCCCTTTAAGCCATAACGCCTCTTTAGCTGATTCTGTTAACGACATATACTCAGAATCTGTAGTTGACAAAGCAACGATTGGTTGGAGCCCCGACCTCCAACTTATAGTGTTGCTACCCACTTGAAATAGGTAGCCTGTAACTGATCTTCGTTTATCGAGGTCGGTTGCATAATCTGCATCGCAGAAACCCTCCACCTTAAACTCCAAACACTTAGTAAACCACAAGCCGAAATTCGTTGTTCCCTTGATATACCTCAGAATCCACTTTACAGCTTCCCAGTGATCCCTACCTGGGTTTCCCATGAACCTACTAACCATCCCAACTGCATGAGCTATATCAGGACGAGTTCCTACCATGGCGTACATTAAGCTTCCAACAGCACTAGCATAGGGCACATCAGCCATAAACCTCAATTCTGTCTCTGTCTCTTTTTCCCCCAAACTCTTCAACTTGAAATGTGAACCCATAGGAGTAGTCACTGCCTTACAATCTGACATGTTAAAGATTGAGAGTATCTGTTCAAGATACCTTCCCTGAGACAGTTTCAAAGTGCCTGCTTTCTTATCTCTGATGATATCCATTCCTAGAATTCTCGTGGCAGCTCCCAAATCTTTCATTTCAAATTCACTATTCAGTCTAGCTTTTAGTTGCACGATCACCTCCATATCTTTAGATACCACCAGCATGTCATCAACATACAACAGTAGATAAACTCTTTTTGATGCTTCCTTTCCGCTGATATACACACACTGATCATAAGAACTCCTTCTGAAACCTTGATCCTTCATGAACCCATCAAATCGTTTATTCCACTGTCTCGGAGACTGCTTTAGGCCATATAAGGGCTTTTTAAGTAGACAAACTTTATCCTCATTTCCTTTAGATTTAAATCCCTCAGGTTGCTCCATATAAATCTCCTCTTCTAAAGTACCGTTTAAGAAAGCTGTTTTCACATCTAGTTGCTCCAAATGAAGATCTTATTTGACCACCAGTGACAAAATGAATCTTATAGAAACATGTTTAACCACCGGTGCAAACACTTCATTGTAATCAATGCCCTCTATTTGTGAGTAACCTTTAGCAACTAATCTTCCTTTAAACCTTGGCTCTTCAACTCCTGGAATACCTGGTTTCCTCTTGTAAACCCACTTACAACCAATCACTTGTTTTTTAATAGGCCTTTCAACCAACACCCAGGTATCATTTCTTTTGAGAGAGTCCATTTCCTCCTCACTTGCCAATCTCCACAGTTTCCTCTCCTTAGTACTCATAGCCTCTTGATAGGATTTAGGTTCATCTAGTTCAATATCGCTAGCAGCAGACAGAGCATAGGCTACCACGTCAAAGTCATCAAACCTCGATGGTAGTTTTGTCTCTCTACGAACTCTATCCCTTGCTAGTATATAATGATCTAGATCCTGTTCAGTTTCTTCTTGACCAGATAACTCTTCCTCTGAATCAGAACCTGCTCCACCTGAAACCGAAACCCCTGTCTGTATCTGACTTCCTGAAGTAGAAGCCTCTGAGTCATGCAAACCCTTAGATGGTCCCTTAATCAAATTTGGACTAAATGAAACTCGCTTCTTCTTCCCTTTATCAGCTTTAGCTACTTCACTCTGTACTTCCTGAGAGATAGATTTCTTTAGAGAATCCTTGTAGACTTCTTCTTCATGAAAGATTACATTCCTGCTAATAGTGCATTTTCCTTCTTCTGGCAACCATATCCTGAAACCCTTTGTTCCTTGAGGATAACCAACGAAGAAACCTTTTACTGCCCTCGGACTTGTCTTCGCACCAACAACATGAACATAAGCAACAGAACCAAACCTTCTCAAATGCTTTAACCCTGGCTTAGTCCCTGACCACAATTCCTTAGGTAGCTTATACTCAATTGCAGAACTAGGTGACCTGTTGATTAGGTAGACCGCAGTAGAAGCTGCTTCTGCCCAAAATCTTTCTTCCATTCCACTTTCAGCCAACATACACCTAACTCTTTCCATGATAGTCCGATTCATTCTCTCTGAAACTCCGTTTTGCTGAGGAGTGTAAGCACACGTACGATGTCTCTTAACTCCAGTAGATTTACAGAGCTCATCAAACTTCTTGTTACAATACTCCAATCCATTATCAGTCCTTAGACACTTCAATTTCTTTCCCGTCTGAGTCTCTACTTCTGCCTTCCACTCTTTGAACTTGTCAAACGCTTCATCTTTAGTTTTCAGAAAGTAGATCCAGACTTTCCTTGAATAGTCATCTATAAAGGTGATGAAGTATTGTTTTTCAGCCAGACTAGGAACCACCGAGGGAGCACCCCATAGATCAGAATGAACATAATCCAGAATTTCTTTAGACGAATGCTTTCCCTTTTTGAAACTCTGCTTGTGTGCCTTTCCCAACACGCAATCTTCACAGAACCCAAGCGTGTCAATCTCTTTGGCCTCTAAGTATCCTCCTTTAACCAGTAAGTCTAGCCCTTTCTGACTTATATGTCCCAGCCTAGAGTGCCATTTCTTGGATGTACTAACTTTAGGAGTTACTGAATGACTTTCACCTTTTAGTACTGTCCCTTCCAAGTAGTACAATCCATCTGCATACTTCCCAGTAAGAACTTCATTCCCATCTTTAAAGAACCTCACTTTGTATCCTCCTCCCTCATAGGTACATCCAACCTTTTCCAAACAGCGATAAGAGATCAAGTTTCTGCCCATTGTAGGCATGAACTTAACATCTGTAAGAACTACGATAGAGCCATCCTTCCCCTTTATACGAATCTTACCAACTCCTTCAATCTCGCTGACCATGTTATTTCCCATCAACACCTTTCCTCCAACAGCCTCCTTAAGATCAAACATAACATCTCTGTTTGGGGTAATATGGAAACTTGCTCCTGAATCCAAAACCCATTCATCTCGAGTGTCTTGAATACTCGCTGTAAGTATTAATGGTTCCTTCTTGGTCCTTACTTGAGCCACATTTTCTGAGCTAGAGCTTGATCCTCTAAACTTCTCTCTGTCGGGACATTCTCTCTTCCAATGCCCTTCTTTTCCATAGATGAAGCAACCTTTGTTGGTTTTGGTAGTCTTGAATTTAGAGTAGTCTCTTCCTTAAGACTTAGATCTTCCTCTCAAAGAATTATACCTCTTCTCACGCCTTCCTCTTTCTCCAACATACAGACCCTCAGCTTCAGATTTAGACTTCCCAAGAGAGCCTCTCTCCCTTAGTTCAGTCTCTTTTGAGTAGGCTGCGGAGATAACATCATTGACTGTGAGAGTATCCTTCCCACTGCCATACTTCAGAGTATGGACCAATGGTTCATACTTAGGAGGTAATCCGGTGAGAATTTGAATTGCCTGATCTTCATCAGAAATTTTAATTTCCAGACTCTCTAAATCATTCACCAGCTTCAAGAAAACATCAAGATTCTGCTCAATAGATTTATGCTCATCCATCCTGTAACTAGCAAACCTTTGCTTGAGATAGATTCTGTTCGGTAAGGATTTGGTTTGATAATCCCTTTCCAAAGCTTTCCAAATACCAAGAGCTGAGGTTTCCTTCATCACCTTCCGTATGATCTGATCACTAAGACTCATTTGTATTAGGCTACGGACCCTCTTATCCTTCATATCCCTCTTAGGATCACTTTTAACCTCAGTGCTTGGTTCAGTCTTCTCACTGTCACCTTCTGTATCTGTTACTTCCTCTAGAACAGAGTCCAGACCTAGAATCTCAAGCGCACACAACATCTTATCTTTCCAAATACCAAAATCACCAGATCCATCAAACTTCTCTACTTCGAAACGACCTTGTGTTGGTTCCATAATTCTTGTTTCGGATTGATCAGATCCAAGCCAAGATATGGAGTCACAAACGTCTCAGTAATCAGCAAGACTTCTACAGCTCACGAATTTCAGATAAATTTCGAACCTTACCCGATCTTACTTCCTAGTAGATCTGACTTCTAGATTGCTTAGAGAGGACTTAGATCTGCACGAACTCCTCGAGTATCGAGTAGAACCTGAGCTCTGATACCACTTGTTACGATTCGATCTCGGATTCGAACGAGTTTGTATTTGATTTGTGCTTAGTTCGTTACTATTGTAAAACTTAAAGCAGAGACACTTTGATCACCCACTTCGCTTTCTCTACGTCTGGGGGGGAGATCTTAGCTCCCAATCCACTAAGCTTGTGATCGACGGATAAACTCAGTCTGGCGACCTTGAGAGAGTGTTTACCAGCTTATACAAGATTCTATCAAACACTAACTGCGAATCTTGTTATTTCAGGGACGGATCGGATCTCACGGTGAAGAGATGCTCGGAACGAGTCCCGGTAACTCCCTCAACAACTGGCACTCGTCGGAGATCACACGCCGGAGAAGATGATCGCAAAATCGCTCTGCCTCAGCTAGCTCTCACTCGGGAAAGTTTGTTACAAAAAGCTTAAGGCCGTTAGGCACATACTTTTATCCTCCTGTTAACAGGCCTAATCACTTATGCATAAGCCCACTCACCAGCTCCCTTAGCTTTCTCTTGCAGGCTGAGACTCCACTGTTAGCCCAGAAGTCAGGGCCTTATACACAAAGCCCACATAAGAATCAAGTAACTCCTAAACATAAACTGTTTTTTGGTCCCTTAGCATAAACGGTTACAATACAAAACATTTACACCTGCATTTTTTTCTGGCGTAACCTGTTTGAATTTTGTATTAACCTTTTACACCTGATTTCTCAACAAAGGTTAAAATAATTTAAATCACAGGTATATCAAGAATCAGAGTTTCTTAAACGATTACTATCGGAAAACGCTTCATAACCACGGCATAATTTCCATCACATGTATAAGAATGAAGGTTTCTAATGAAAACTCTGTTAAGCTTCATCTACTGGTTTATAAATCATCATCTTAGCACTGTAAAAGGTTATTCGACAAAGGTGCGAAAATGGAGAACATACTGCCCATTTTAATTTCCAAGTATACATTTATGAAGACTCATGGTTTCATATGATTCAAAAAGTAAAATATGTCTATGAATCGATTATTATCATGAGTGAGAAATACCTTTACATGCACGATGAAAACTCGATTATTATCATACTCATTTTGTATTAGTAAAAAGAAATCATAAGAAAGCAAAGATATACCTTTATATGCATGATCAATACCGTTTTCGTTTGATATCCTTGGAGATATTGATATCTTGATCGTTCTCTATTGGATTGGCTTTTTTTTTGTGTTCTAGCTTCGGTCGGTTGAGCTTCCAGCGTCATCTAGAAAGATGATTTCTAAAAAAATTGTGATGCAAATGATTTTTATTTTTGATAAATATTACTAAGTGAGAATATATAAGTTTGGCTAAGTTGATATTAATTATTATAATTATATATATGTTTGGAGTGAAGAAAATCATACTTGAGTTAGAGAGATTAAATAAAATCTTATATCCCTTATAATTTACATCACATGATGTCGTTATATAGAGTAAGAGTCGGGGTCATAAACCGACTTTAAAAAAATGAAAAAAAATCAAGATAAGCATTATTTTAGTAGAAAAGCATCATCTAACACTACCCTTGTTTATCTATTTTGTGTTACGTACTGGCTCGTTAAAAACCTAGTCACAGAAAAATTCAAAGGGATAAAAATTATGACGAGAGAAAAAGAGTATAATGACGTAATCTTCCCCTGAAATGATAGACATAGCTTTTTCTTCATAGATCACGCTGCCGCATTCCGATATAATAAATGTGTTTCCGGAATGTTGTAGCAGAAAGAGCCTTCGTAAATAAGTCAGCTAGATTGTCGCATGACTGTACATACTCTATGTCCACTTCTTTATTTTTCTCGAGCTCCCGTATGTACGATAAAAATCTTGGAGGGGTGTGCTTTGTTCTATCGCTCTTTATACAACCTTCTTTAAGTTGAGCAGCACACGCCGAATTGTCTTCAAATATTTTTTTCGTCTCTTTCTTATCAATTATTCCGCTTGCATCTTGTATGTGGTAACTCATTGATTTAAGCCACACACATTCTCGACATCTTTCGTGAAGCGCAATAGTCTATGCATGATTTAACGAAGTCGCAACCATAGTTTATTTATAGGAAAGCTAAGAGATCGCGGTTCCACCAATTGTAAAAACATAGTTGGTTTGCGGTTGAGCTTTATGAGATTTGATAAGTAACCTGCTTCTGCAAAATCAACTATACCAAACTCGGATTTTCTAAAATAAATTAACTCTAGGTCAACCGTACCTTGAAGGTAACTGAATATATGTTTTATTATGTTCCAATGCCTTCGAGTAGGAGCATAATTATATATTGCAAGTAGATTAGTAGCAAAAACAATATCAGGTCTCATACAGTTTACAAGTGCACTGTTCGTTTCTCTAACGCTGCGTCAACGACCAGCGATCAAAAATGTAAAGAAATTTTAATGAAAGCTCAGCAACCAATCAAATCAAAGAGTTAGAATATGCAATCATTGAACGCTAGCAACACGTCAACGTGTGAGTGGGAGACGCTGTTATTTGCAGCGGCAAGAAAAATACAGAAAAGACGAGCAATGACAGTCGCCGGCGACAACTATATCACAACTCACCGTTAAAATTTTGCTCACATGTTTGTTAATTTTTGGTCTCTGCCTCTGACATTGCGTCAGAGAAACGAACAGAGCTAAGATATAGAAGCCCACCGATAACACTCACATAAGGTACTTCTGGACCTAATATTTCCTTGCTATCTTCACAGAGTCTAAAAGGATCTATCTCAACATCGAGAGATCTATTTACCATTGAGTGATCAAATGAGTCGTTTTATCCATATAAAAACGTTTCAGTAGCCTTTTCGTATAATTTGATTGATGCAAAAATATTCATTCTCGGAGATTCTCAATCTGGAATCCAAGATAAAAACTTTTTCTTATCGAGATTTTTATTTCAAACTCTTCTTTCATATGTTTTCATGCATCACCAATCTCTTATTGAGTTCCAATTATGTTCAGGTCATCTATATATACAGCAATAATCATAAAGCCAAATAACGATTTATTAATGAAAACGCATGAACATATCGCATTATTCAAATATCCTTTTTCAACAGATATTCAATTAGGCGATTTTACCACATGCGTCCGGATTGCTTTAATCCATATATAGTGATTGATGTAACTTGACCGAACAAATCTCCCTGGATTTTGTTTTCAATGCTTTTGGCATTTCTAATATTTCAGGGAGTTTTCTGTATATATCATTATCCAATGATCCATACAAATATACAGTTACAACGTCCATAAGCTTCATTTTAAGATTTTTCGATGCCGCTAGGCACATCAAAAATTTAAATGCAATTGCATCTATTACCAGGGAATACGTTTCCTAAAAATCAATTCTCAGCCTCTGAGAAAAACTTTGGGCAACTAATTGGGCTTTATATAGTGTTACTTCATTCTTCTCATTTACTTTTCTCACGAATACCCACTTGTACCCAACTGGGTTTACATTCTCAAGCGTTATGACTATAGGTCCAAAGACATTCCTTTTATTTAGGGAGAGTAACTCAGTTTGTATGGCCTTCTTCCACTCCTCCCAATCAAGTATTTTCATACATTCTAATATGGACCTTGGATCTGGATCACCACTTTGTGATCTATTTCTTTGTACTCAGAAAAGGAGAACGTTCTATCAACATCTTTTATCTTATTTCTGATCCATAACTTTCATCTTAGGCGTAGTTGATGGAAAGATCATACTTTTCTGTTCCTCCTCGTCATCTGGATCATTATCTTTATTTGGTTCTTCTTGAACCTTTTTATTTATGCCTTCTTTCAAACATTTTTTAGTATCAGGTTCTTCTGAAATTTTTCCACTTTGCTCAACCATTTTTTTTCTTTCAGATATTTTTATCTTTTAATCTGCTGGTCTCCTCCTCTTTAACTAAACCCTAGATTCATTCATTGTGTTTCCATCCGTTTGTCTTTCAGGAACAACAACTCTTGAATGAACATTTTCAGCGGGTATATATGATTTGGTCACTCTTCTCGTATCTGTGAATGCATCTGGTAATTGGTTTACCAAATTATGTAAATGCACAATTTTCTGAACTTCCAGCTCTCTTTGATTCGTAGAGGGATCAATGTGTAACAACGACGGTGTACACCATGTAATTTCCTTAAGAATTTCTCTAATTCCTCCCCCTAACACTAGAAATTATTCCTTATTAAAATGACAATCGGCAAATCGTGCGGTAAACATATCATCAGTTACTGGTTCAAGATACCTTCTTATACTTGATGACATATATTCCCAATCTCCTCAGTGGGTCCATTTTTTGTTCTTTTTGGCGGAGCTATCGGAATGTAACCGCACACCCAAAGACACAAAGATGAGATATTTCTGGTTCCTGCCCATATGACAATTGTAATTGGGAGTACTTATTATCTACACTCGGTCTCAGTCGAATCACTGCAGTTGCATGCAAAATAGCATGACCCATACTGAAATTGGAAACTTTGTTCTCAATATCAACGGTCTTGCAATTAACTGCAATCGTTTGATCAATGACTTGGTCATTCCATTTTGTGTATGAACATGGAGAGCTAATGCTCCACATAAATCTCCACTGACATAAAATAATCATTAAAGGCTTGCGATGTAAATTCACCAGTATTATCAAGCCTTACTTTCTTTATGGCATAACTGCGTTCTCAGCTTTATGATTTGGGCAATGAACTTTGAAATCCATATTTATTTCGTCAAAAGACAGACATTTGACCATCGACTATATGCGTCAATCAATACCATCAAATACTTAAACAACCGACACAGTGGGTGGATCAGCCCACATATATCACCATGTATTCTTTCTAAAAACATGGTGATTCATTGTCAACTTTTGCTGGTGATGGCTGTGTTATAAGTTTTTTTAAGAACATGCATTACATGTAAACTCGCATGTTTGCAAAATTCTCTCGTTTTTCAATGGATGACCATTTGAATTTTGCACTATCTTTCTCATCATGACTTAACCGGGATGTCTTAGCTTCTCATGCCAGATTTTAAATGTACTAATAAATTTCAATTTTATTGTGGCATAGGAATCAATCATGTTTATTTTCGTACAATTTAGTCTAGAGAATAACATTCTACTCTTCTAATATATGTTTTCTCTCAGACTTAATGCAAAGATACAATGCCGTCTTTACTCATAATCTAAATATGATATCCATTTCTTCAGATATCTTCAAAACTTAACAAGTTTTTATGAGACTCGGGGAAGTATAATGCATCACTTATTTCAAAATTTGTCCCCCGTGACATTGAAAAACTGACTCTTCCGAAACTCTTAATATTTTTTGCACTACCAAATATTGTACTTACGCTTCTAGCATAATCTTTTATTTTGAGACTGGAGAAATATTACTTATATTCAATTATCGTATGCGTTGACGCACTATCTGCCAGACACATTTCTCCATCCATAGTTTCAAAGTCTGGCATTTTCTAAATTTAAAATATTCATAAAACATGTATTATTAAACATGAAACATAACATATATCTTACAACAAAATATATAGATACTATAATACAATAAAATTACATCACACCGATCTTATATCACTCATCGATTCTCTCTGAATCAACCAGAAAATCTTATACGTCGAGATGAGTATCATCATTTAAACCATGAAAGGATGGTCCGGGTTCATCAGAGATGAAGTTTGTTTCACTTCCTTTCTCTTTTGCTATTTGAGATTCTCTATACAGATCGGCTAAGTGTTTTGGCGTACGACAACCACGTACTCAATGACCTTTCATACCGCATATGTAGCAAACCTTTTATGTTTGCCTTGTCTCGTCCTGACTCCTTTAGTTTTCGTGGAAGTCCTTATTATTTCTTTCATCATACGGAAAAAAATATTCTTCCTTATCCTCTTCTACGACCGTGATGATGATTTCGACCACGTCCACGTTCTTGTCCTGTCCAATTATCATAACTGGATGATGTTACATCCGCTTCGGGTAATGGAGCAGATCCAGTGGGACGAGCATGATGGTTTAAAGTCACGAGTTAATTATTCTGCTCTGCTACAAGGAGGACATCAACTCTGAGTAACGAGTATATCCATTTGTCATGTATTGTTGCTGCAGGTCTACATTTCTAGGATGGAACATGGAGAGAGTTTTCTCAATCATATCATAATCACATATTTTCTCTCCACATAACACCATCCTAGATGTAATTTCGAACATCATAAAATTATATTCACTTACACTTTTGTATTCCTGGAACCAGGGATGGATCCACTCGTGTTTAGCTTTCGATAAGATCACATATTTTTGGTGATCGAACCTCTCTTTTAAAGATTGCCAGAGGTCCCCATGATCCTCTTTCGTAATATATTCTTCCTTAAAACTATCATGTATGTGCTGTTGTAAAAATATCGTGGCTTTTGCGTTTTTCTTATCTGACAACGTTTTTGAACTATCGATGGTTTCCAAAAGCTCGTTTTTTCTAAGATGCATCTTTGCACCCACTGCCCAAGTCATATTGTTATTTCCCGTAATATCAAAGGCATTTATTTCGAGTTTTGCAAATGTAACATGATAATCGCTATTATAACTTTGTTTGGTATAAGATCAGAGCTTCGTGTTGATAACATGTTGATTATTATTAGGTGAGAATATATAGTTTAGCTAAGTAGATATTAATTATTATAACTATATATATGTTTGGAGTGAAGAAGATAAGACGTGAGTTGGAGAGATTAAATACAATCTTATATCCTAAATAATTTACATCACATGAAATTTTTATATAAGGAGCATGAGTCGGTATTATAAACCAACTTTAAGAAATTGACAAAAATCAAAATAAGCATTATCTAACAACTTTAATCAACAAACGAGTTTATTAACATTATATGTCTTTGTGTGTGTGTGTTTTTGGTTTGAATAGTTGAGGCTAACCCAATTAAGTAATCCATTACAATATATTTAGCTCAATACTATGTCCTTTAAAAATAATTATATGTCTTCATTGCAAATGGATTTAGCCAAATTTACAAAACATTTGTCTTCATTGTGTACGTATAAACTACTTGCTCATATTAAGAAGCACAATATACTTTTTGAACTACCAAGTATCAAAATAGTATATTTTTATAGAAAACTAACATTTGAAAATCTTGAAATACAAACATAAAATATACAAACAAGTATAACAGTCAACAATTGAGATTGAACAATATCATATCAAACTTTAAAATTTTGTGTGTTTCTAATTAAAAAAACATCCTATTCAAGTGAAACAATAATTTGCAATATATATATCTACTATATTAAAA
Source organism: Moricandia arvensis (assembly GCA_905132765.1). Taxonomy (NCBI): domain Eukaryota; kingdom Viridiplantae; phylum Streptophyta; class Magnoliopsida; order Brassicales; family Brassicaceae; genus Moricandia; species Moricandia arvensis. The sequence continues at coordinate 29,000 of CAJHQP010005912.1, forward strand.
TAGAGTTTTGTTTAAAAATTACATTGGCATGTTTTTTTTGGATTTATTAAACATGTTGTGACCAAATGTAAAGACATACTATTTATCTAATATATTAATGTAATGTTTCATTCTTATTTACTGATAAATATATTATTATTTAAGTTTATTCCTTTTAAATATCCTCCTAAAATTTACTAACATTAAATAATAATGACAAATTGATTAATCTATTAAGATATTAACTATACATAACTTATTCGATTAAAATGAAATAGACACTATCACTTACTTTTTTATTCTAACCAATATTAATTTACATAATTATCGTTATTATTTTCGTACTAACATAAACATTGATTTTCATGTAATATTCGGTCATATGTTAACAATGGCATCATACCAATATATTATATCGTACTAAGTTATTAACCAATAAAACCGATTATTTTTAATAAATTAAGCACTTTCACAAAACTTAAGATGTTCACATTCGGTTTATCATGTGAACAGGTTCACAACAAAATATTGATTATGTTTGTTAAGTTAAATGCACTCTATTTAGGGGAATTTTCAAAAATACCATTTTCCTTGTACCACTTTTCATTTTTACCTTTATTAAAGAGACATTTTTAAAATACCATTTTTTAAGGGGTAAATTTTTTAAAAATTAATTAGAATCCTAAATTTTAAATTCCTAAACCCTACCCCCACCCTACACCACCCCTTAACTCTAAACCCTAAGTCTTAGATTAATTAACCCAAGTGTTATAAGTGTGTTTTTCTCTCTTAAAAAATAAGGGTAAAAGTGATTAAGTTATTTTTGAAAAGTGGTAGAAGGAAAGTGGTATTTTTGACAATTTCCCCTCTATTTAACACAGATTTTTTATGGTGAATATATGCTATAACATATTATAGTTTATCGTAGTAAGGACTTAAAATGTTCATATATTCAACCGGTTATTATACAACCCGGTTTATTATAAATTATATGTTAATCTTATATTGTGTTTCGAGAAAAAAATCTTATATTATATATTCAGATGATTAGTTTATCGTATATGTGTCACACGCTCAGTCTCAAATCTAAACAAAATGACTAATAATTTATAAATTCATGTAAATAGTATTTATTTGGAATTTAATGTTCAAATTCGAAAACAAATCAACCATATAATTAGTTTTGGAAAGATATTATCAGAGTGGATCAAAAGAAAAGAAAGATATTATCAGTTTTTTTTTGTAAATGAAGATACTATCAGTTATTGAAATCAATATAATTTTTAAATAAACCTAATCATAAAAAATTATAATTTTTAAATTAGTCCATCACACCTTTCGAATATGTGTCATATAAATTTAAAAACTTTATCTTTTTCCTATTTCTATAATGTTTTGTTTTTATATTTTTAATAGAACAATTTATGGTATCAAATCTTAACAATATATACTCAAATTTTTAAGTTTCGATTAACACAAAAATATTTGTACATTTATCTTATTAAAATTGAAGTACCAATATGAACTAACCTTTAAAATAATTTTAATTACACATAATGCCACTAAAACTGAATTAATCCAAATTTTTGCATATTCTATTTTTCGTAAAATATTATTAAAATCATTTTTTATTTATAGACAACATTAATGATTTTTTCAAATGAAAATAAAATTATTTTTGAAAGTAACAATAAATTAATTTTATCCATAATTGATTATATATATATGTATATATCAATACAAATAATATGATATAAGAAAAACATAAAATCATTTTTAAAAGTTTGTAAATATTAAAACATATCATTTTCCTATCAAAAATAAGTTATATTATATATAATTAAAATTTTAATTTTGTAAATATTAATGTACATGAATTATATAAATTGATAGAAAATAAATAACAATTCAAAACAGTTACTTACTTATTGTATTACTGATGATTTTATATACGCTAAAAATTCGAAGATACAATACAACATTCAATAATGTATATAATTAACATATAATAAAAAGTAAAATAACATTGAATACAAATAATAATTTAATGATAATATCACAATATTTATATACAATAAACATATACAGTATGTTATAAAAGTTAAATTAAATATCTGCACCAATGTGCGGGTCAAAATCTAGTATTTATCTAAAACACATAACAAGATTTTTTTGGATAACACACAAAAAACTAAAAATATAGGATTTACGCTATAGATTGGAGTATTATGATATAAAATTGATAAATAAGGTGTATTCATATCACAAATTATAAATCAATCTAAAATTTATTAAATAGTCAACAAAACAAACCCGTACTTTTCAAAACACGAACTAATATCTAGTATAATTTTATAATAAAAAAATCACGTAAATTTTTATCGTTTTTAATAGGTTTAGTAGTTTATTATCATTCTTAAAAATAAAAATCTAATATATACAAAAAATCTAAATTTTTATTATGTGGCTATTGTTATTGTTTTTGTTTTTGTAATATTACATCAAACACAAGTGAGAGAGGATATTAAAATTATTACCAAATTTTTATTATTCAGCATAACTAACTATTGTATATATGTTAATTACATTATAATTTCACACTTTTTATTTAACAAAAAAATATTAAATGTTATGTGAAAATGCATACAGTGATGACACATTAGTTTTTATAAAAATAATTATGGTGATGACACATCATCGATTTATCTGTGAGAATCATTGTGGTGACGACACATCATCGTTGTTGTCTTAAAATACTTCTCAAATAATATGTAAAGGATATGGTTTTTGTGATCTATTTATTTTTCATTCAATATGTTAACTCTATTAAATTTTAAATAATATATGACTATATCTTAATGATTTTTCAAGCATTTATTCAATATTCAATATTCGTTGACTTTCTCAATATGCTACACCACTAATTATGATTTACTCTGTCCATATTTGTTTTCATTTTTAATTAATTTGTAGATATCTTTCTATTTGTTTTTCTATGACTTGTTCTGTTCAAAAATATAATTAATTAGTAGTTTATTTTTTTGGTTTCCATTTATTAGAATTTGTGATGTTAATATGCATTCATTTTCTTATATATATACATATGATATTCACAGGTGCAATACAGTTACATCCATTCATTTCTATTGTATCACACAAAATGGCTAAAAACACAATTCTAGCTATCTTTATGATCGCTCTAGTTCTAGGTTTGTTTTACACATAACAAATACTTTTAAGTTTCTTCTTTTTTATTTGATGAGTTTTTGATAATCATCTTTTCATTTTTTATAACGACAAGAATTGAGATGATATTAATATTTGTTTTGAATATGTAAATTATTAGGGATGGTGATGAAGGACACACAGGGACAACAACTGTGTCATGAACGTTTTATAGGAACAACACCTTGTGTCCCTCCACAGTGTGCCGAACAATGTACAGTAAAGTGGGGAGAGAGAGGAGGAAAAGGGACATGTCTGGGAGGCCCAAGACTTGCCAATACCTGCCTCTGCACTTTTAAATGCCAAATTTGATCCCTTTTTTTTGTTACTATCATCAAATATATTTTAATAAAACAATGGGTTGAAAAACGAATATTGCACTGTTTTCAAATTTTATCCGAATTTGAATTATGATTTCAATTATTTGGCATCATAGCATAAAATATAAACTGGTAATTTTAGCATTCGTGTCCTAAGTCAGATGTATCAATCATAATCAATATTAACAACAAAAAAATGCAATGTAGAGATATAGGATGATTGAGAAAGATGTGATATCTTGGAAGGTTCTTGGGTTACTATTTGCTTGCAGTCATGCCGATCTCATAGAAGAAGCTCAAAGCTAGTTATATCCGATAACAATTTATGGAATCACATCAGGACCTGAACACTATGCATGTATGAATGATCTCTCTTTGAGTAGACCAGAACACTATGCATGCCATGTTCTTGCGGAGACTATTGGTAACGTTTTGCATAAGAGAAACTCACAACATTCTGCAATTCTATCTGCAACAACATAAGTTACAAATTATACACTTTCAAACTTCTAGTCCAAGTGGTTGCATAGGTCAGTGAGGGTAAATAACCAAAACAATGATATGCTTGTGAAAAAAGAAACCTCTCACAATCCAAAGAGTTTGTATATCAACATGTGTAGTGAAAAAGCAGCCGTTAGCCAATGTGGTCATAATGTTATCATTAACATATTATCGAAGGAAACTCAATAACAAAAGTATCTTTAACCGAAACGGAAAAAAAAATATGACTAAAGAAAGATATGAATAAACAATTAACAATGTGTGCAAAATAAAGAGAAACGCAATAAGGGAACAACATAAGATTAGGAGTAATTACCTCAAATCATATAACAAATAGTTGATTATTATTATTTTTTATTCATGGAGGTTGCATCGGCGAAGATATGGGTGATCAAACTGGATATACTTGGTCCAATACGGTCGATACTTGGACATAGCTAACTCCAACCACGGTTTCATGTTCCCATTATAATGAACCACTGCTGCATTCTCTATGTCTTTCTTTGCTATACTCGGGTTATATCCAAGTCCCAGCACGTGCCACGCCTTGTTCAACGGATGTGTTAGTCCGTAAAACGTTATTAATCCTGGTGGTAGTGTCCCTAGCTTCCATAGTGTCCTGTTCTCATTCTAAACACACAACAATGTTACCATAATGAGCAAACCATTAATAAAACCATCATGAAAGTAGAAAGGGTTAAGAGTTGTTTACCATGTTTTGCCACTTATGGTAGATACCAGTGATGTCCCTCTTCTTCCATTCCTTTAGGTCGAACATGTTCATCCCATAAGCCCATCCACAAGCGTTAGGATTGAAGTTCCTCGCGATGTGAGGATTTGAGAAGTTGAGATTCTTTTCAAAATGTCATTTATGTATAGTTATTACTAGGTGTTTTTCTGCATAATATGCAGCAATAAATGTTTTAAATTTTAATTATATTTTAAAATAAATTTCTGCTAATATTTTAGATTATATTATTTATATAGTAATATTTTAATTTAATTAAACATAAAATTAAGATAAAATAAATATTTTAATTAATTTTTAAATTATAGAATATATATATAATAATTTGAGACAGTTTTTTATTATTTATTTTAGTTAAAATATATTAAATTAATTTGTATATTATTTTATTTTAAATAATATATAATTTTATAATCATCAAAAATAAACTAAAAATAATTTCTAAGATTTTTAGATATCAAAAGAAAAAATAATTTTATGATTAAAAGTTTATAATTAAATTAGAATTTTGTTAATCTTGTTTAGTTATAAGAATTGTATGATTATAAAACAGATAAAATAATAATATTTAAAACTTTAAAAATATTTTATATTTTTATTATTATATTATATTATTTACTTTTGTTTGGATACATATATACATATATATATATATATATTAATATTCATATATTTGTTGTTTTCATATTCTAAAAAGTTTATCAAAAATAGAAATAAATATTAGATATAATTTCCATGTCACATTTAATTATAAGATATGTTATTAATATTCTAGTATACTATGTCACATTTATAGTAATTTAATATGGTGATGATACATGTTAAAATCAATTTACAAATAATGTCTTGGAGATTTGATGAGTTTTATTAGGCTCTTTCTATTTTCAATTTAATAAATTTTTGGAGATCTTTCTTGTTGTTTTATGATTTTTTTTTCATTTGGAGCGGTCAACTAATTACTTGTTGATTTATTTTGTTCCTTTTAACTTTTATAATTCGGGATATATATTTTGTAAGTATAAATGTTCACATCCAATTTATCATATATATATATTCATGAATGCAATACGTCAATTCCATTCACTCTGAAATTTTCATTTGAATTGTATCATTAAAATGACTAAAGTCAACGTTCTTGCTATTTGTATGGTGGTTCTTCTTCTCGGTTTGTTTTACATTTGAAATATATTAAATATTTTCACAATTTTTTTTATCTAATGGTTTTTGATAGAAAGTTAAATTTTTGTACTATTCATAATTTCCGACAACAATTACAGAAACAAGCTAAAGATCAAAAATTACAAAGAGAATTCATCTTTTATTTGATAGTTTTTTGTTAACTAATTTTCAAAAAAATCATTATCAGGAATAATAATGGAGGAAACAGAAGGACAAGAATGGTGTCATGAATATACGACAGGAGAGAAAATGTGTGAAGCTAAACCTTGTGCTGCTCGATGTACATGGAAGTGGAAAGGCGTAGGCAGATGCATGCCATCAGGCATACAGTGTATGTGCACGTATAAATGCAACAAATGATTTTTCTTTGATATCTATAAACTATCATCAATATATTTTAATAAAATAATGGGTTAAAAAAAGAAATTTAACTCTTTTCTAATATTTATTTGAACATGAATTCTGATTTTAGTTATTGGCTTGAACTGTAAACTCCTCTTTTAGAACATGTGCACTAATCATGTGTTGATCAATATCAACACTACCAATTTTCTTAAGTATCTATACTAGCAATTAAAATTGCATGTGGCGATGAATTCAGAGAATGTGAGTCGTTGTTTGGGAAAGATAATTGAGAGAATGTGAAAAATGCATGTGACTCTTTGTTTGATTAATCTAATTCAGAATAACAGAGTTCACGTTAATGTCTGAATATGTAAAGAAGTAACAAAAAGACGAGCAAGAACAACACATATATATCATGATCTGGTGATGAATGTGAAAGTACAAAGATGAAACCAAAATAAAATAATATAAAAGGAAAATTAAGAGATAATGAAAATTAATAAAAAAAAAATATTATAACAAAAATAATCTAAACAATCTATTACAAGATTTGCTTAATCAATTTTACAAAATTTGTTAACACTATAACAATTACTACTCAAAGATTCATAATCTACGAGAACTTGTCATTTCATCGTTAGTATTTCAGGGTCTGCTTCAGCACGATCCAAGAATTCTTTTAAGGATTTTCACAATTCTTCTATAATAATAATAGTTTCAGTGCCTTATGGAATACGAACGACTCCATAACTATTTTATAGTGATTTTCTCGTTCTCAAAACCTTGTCCAAAGAACCATGGATATGAACAACTTTCATATTAATAAGTACACTTTTCTTTTTTGAAATTGTATTTATTCCTTATCTTCTTATTTTTTTTTCTCCACGGTATACACAGTATAACAAAAGTTACCATTTAGCGATAGTTATAGAGCATATAACTCTTGTACGTGTATACTTGAACATATGTATTACACTCATTGTACGTGTATACATCCCACCGTAATATTGTAGATGATGAAAAATGATCATGATACTTTTACACTCAAACAAAAAAAAAGATGGTTCATCAGAAATTTTTAATGTTTCATAAACTTCATATATTCAAATTCTGGCTACAATAATGACGAGTTGACAAGAAATATCTACTCCCAAGGATTTGTAATGATTTTTTAAAATTAAGAAAATCTAGTTTACTAAAAATTTACGTAGAAACATCATGGCCTAGTGCCAACACCAAAAAGATTTGATTCTTAGATGATGCATTTTTTATAGATTATAGGATATAAAATTATCCAAAGTTCCAGAATATTAATATTGCAACTAGAATCGTTCGTTATGGTTGTAAGCTACATAAAATATATCTATCGAAGATTTTATACATAAAGAACCATCTGTCACGTCGAGTGTTATGGAAACATGTTCTTAGTGAAATTATCCGTAAAATTATTCATTAATATCATATATGCACATATAGTTTATCATAATTTGTAATAGAAATAATTATTATATGATGATATCTAGTGTTAAAAAAAACTAAGTTTAAAAAGCAAAACAAAATTAATCAAAATGTCTGTTGTTGTAATTCTGTAATAGAATATATGTACTTAATTATTAACCTAAAAGATAGTCCACACTAAAAGGCTCTAATGTTTTTTTCTTAAGAAATTTGATTTCCATTTTATAATTTCAACCCAAAATCTCTTTTAACAATTCTATACTATATACATTATTAATTAAATTATGTGCACACACATTTTCATATATAAATACATATGAGACTTACATGTGCAGTACAACTCTACAAAGACTTTCGTTGTTTTAGAACCTTTTGAAAGAATCTCAAATCCAATTGTATCATCATAAAAATGACAAAATTCAATGTTCTTGCGAGTTGCGATTTTCATGGTCTTATTTGTAGATTTGTTTTGCAGTTTCCAGTCTCGAAGACTATTATTTAAGTCTTACCTCAATAATTAATCATATGTTTCTCACGTTTTCTTAAGATTTTTTTTTTTTTTAAATTTAGGGATGGTGGCGAAAGACACATACACAAGGACAACATATATGTCATCAGGTTCTCTTGAATAACAACTGTGATAGAGCCACATGCACAACTCTGTGTGACCAAAAATTGCAGGGAACTGGCCAGTGTTACAAAACAGTTGACAAAAGCTTTATTTTTTTTTTGTTCACCAACTACTTCATTGAAATTTAAATCGGGTTCAATGCAAGGTTTCTTAACACCTGTTTGGCTAATCCATCCACGTGAGAAACAGAGTTTTTACTGATCCAATAAAAGGAAACAGAATTGAAAGCTAAAGATAGAGAGCCGACATCGCTGAGGATTCCGTGCAAATCTGAAACAGTTGAGCCATCCTTGATAGCCGTCATCAGTCTACTTGAGTCTGACTCGAAAGAGATTTTTTTTGAAATCCAACGAAATTGCATCCTCCATCGCTGCTAGAAGAGCCAGCCCCTTTGCCACAAGGGGTGATTTAACATTTGAAAAAGTATGGGATCCTGAACAGAGTTGTTCCTTCCCGTTAAATAAGAATTCCCACGCCACTCCAGCTTGGCGACTTTCCCTTTTCCGAAGCCGCATCCGACCTGCAGACAATCTCCTTTCTTGTTCCCTCCCAACAAGATCTCAAACTCAAACTATCTTGATGCCTTTGTGGTTGCGCTTGACTCCATTCCCTCGCCAATCGAACAACTTTATTCATCACTTCCTAGGCGCTTGAGAGTTCTTTTCTAAATATTGCTTGGTTCCTTGCCAACCATATGCTCCAGATGGTCCACGCTGCCAGGTTCTCTGAGATTACTCCCATGGGGGGGGGGGGGGGGGGATAGCGATCGCTTTACTCTTCTCCATCCCTCCGCGAAATTTGTCACATTGTCAAAATTCACATCCACCTTACACGGGAATTTTCTCCAAATCTCTTGGGCTGCAGGGCACTGGAAGAACAAATTTACAATAAATTCAGCTTCCTCACACTTAGTGCATTTGGGATTTGGGATTATTTGTCTTGCTACAAGTCTCTCATTAACTGGTAATGCATTGTGATATGTCTTCCAAATGAGTAGTTTCATCTTTGGCGGAATATGTAACATCCAGATTTTATTGATCCATCTGCTATGTTCACCATCTGTTCGTCATGTTGTAGGGTTCCATGTCTGTCGTTCCAGCGGTGCAACATAGCTTGTCTTAGCAGTATACTCTCCTGCTGGGTTCTGAGCCAAATTCTTTGGTCCTGTTTTATTCTTCTCTATAAACTATCTCTCTTATTTAGAAAAAAAATGTTATTGGATCTAACATTTAGCCAAACATTATATAAAAATTGTTATTAATAACTAATGAAGATACTTTATTTTCATTCAAATAATTATAAAAACAACAGTATACAACTAGATAAATTTCAAAAAAATACAATAATTAATGTTGTATCCAAACAATATAAAATATTAGATCCTGTTTTTTCATAAATTTTTATTAATCTTTTTAAATTATTTGATAAATCAAATAATTAACTAAAATACTCGAATAATTTATGAAAGAATCCAAAAACAAGTATAACGATTTTTTCTGGTTTAGATACTACAAAATAGTTTTATTTAGTATGATAGCAATTAAATTAATGGAATATTTTATTTATATTTTCATAAAAAATTACATTCATTTAAATTTATATAATTTCATCTTAAATTTAAAATTTTATATAAAGAAAATGTTAGAGTAAATAAATTGACATCAAATAATTTTTATAATAGAAAAATTAGCAAACATATTCGTCCTAGAATTAATCAACTAAATTTCTGATATTTATTAAAAAATCATAATAAAAGGGTTTGAAATAGTTGAAAATAAAATTAAGTAATATTTAATATAAGTTTACTATTCAATATATATACAAAATAATGAATATATATATATATATATTCAAATAAATTAAAAAAAATATTTAAAATCTGATTTTATATATATTCAAATAAATTAAATAAAAATATTTAAAATCTGATTTTATACATTAGATTTAGTTAAAACTATTCTCACAATTTAAAAGTGCATATAAGAATCTAGTCATCAGTTATAATAATAACAAATTCAGATTGGTTTTTTGCAATTTTTATACATTAATGTGATATCTGATCCTATATATATATATATTATATATATATATAAATTATATGATTATTTTTCCGATTACAAATTTTATATTAATTTATTAACAAATTTAATTTTTAGTTGCTGGATTTTATTAAAAATAAAATTTATTTTTTATATTAATATATTATTGTTTTACACTATATTTTTGTTTTATTTAATTGATTTTTTCAATTTAATTGGTTTATAAATTTTACAAATTGAATCACATATCCGATTAAAATATATAGATTAACTATAAAATATTAATTTGATACATTAAAGTTATAAAATATATTAATTAACTATAAAATAATTATCTTAAATAATTATGAAGTGTTATGCGCCCTGTTATGAAAAACGCTAGACGCTAGTCGGGCGGCTGGGTCAGGTCTAGCGCTTAACGAGAAAATCGGGGATTAAGCGAAAGTTACGCAGGGCAGAATTTTATATCGTTTAATGTATTATAAAACATGTTAATTTTTATTTTTAATAAATTAATACTTTTTCATATTTAAAATTACATAATACACACACATATAAAAATATAAACTTAATACAGTATATTTTTATCATAATTATGCAAATAAATTGCATTTATAATATCTTAGATCAAATAAATAAAAAAGAAAATTAATAAATAAATAAATTAGGCGGCTAGGCGGTCATGTAGGCGGCTAGGCAGTCATTTAAATGGCCTAGACAGACTAAACTCGAATATCTGATTTTTTAGACGGATTTCACATTAATCGGGGCGGACGAGTAGGGCCTAGCGCCTAAGCGATCGTCTAGGCGGCTAGGCGACCGTCTTTTCGAACAGGGGTTATGCGATCCCGAAATAATAGTAGTCAATATTAGGGGTAATTGGTTAAATTGTAGCAAATATCTTAGTCTCTATATATAACCATAAAAATACTAATAATATTTATTTAGTTTTTAAAAATAAATTCAAACAAAAAGAAATAGTTGTAAGAATATTCTTTATTAAACTAAACGAAATATTATTGTAAAAATATCTTTTTTTTTTAATTTTTATATCTTCACGAGCAATATCTAAACATAAAACTCTATTGATTAAATTTAAATACAAATCTCTCAAATATATTTTTTGAAGTTTTTGTCACACAGATAGACCTTAAGAAAAAAAAACAGATTTTTTTTATTTTGAATATTTAAATATTTTTATTTTTTATAATTTTAAACTTCACCTCTAAAACTCTACCTCTAAAACTCTACCTCCTAATTCTAAACCATAAATCTTCATCAGTTAACCCAATGAGTATAAATGTATATTTACACTTTTAATAAAAATTATTTTGATCATTTTTCTCATTAAATGCTATTTTGGAAAAAAAAAATTTGAAATATATTTTGATCATTATCTCTAAATTTAATAGTAAAAATATCTAGATCTACGGCACAACCAATCATCAACAATACATAATATTATGTACCTTGTGTGAGATAAGTTATTTAATAAAATATTGATTAAATAAATTGATTTTTTCTTTAAAATATTTTTAAGATAATAATAAAATATATTTAAATATACTTAATGATTTGATTAATTGTACAATTTAATTCAATTCAAGTAATATTTTTTCTAATTTTTTAAAATTTAAATAGTTATGAATTTTTAAAAGTGATAGATAATTTAATTTAAATGATATTAAGACATATATATACACATCTTTCATTAGAAGATCTATTAAATGAAGTTTTCTGCTTATATAGTATGATCTTTTATGTCAATACTATTAAAAGATGAACACTGTTAACTTTTGCCCTTGCCACTACTTGGAATATTATTCATTTTGCCACTAGACCTACTTTAAAAAAAACTGATTTTTATATAACTACATCTAATTATCCTTTATATAACTCCTTAGCATAAACGGTTTTTTCGTCCCTTAGCATAAACGGTTACAATACAAAACGTTTGCACCTGCATTTCTTTCCGGCGTAACCTGTTTGATTTTTTTACTAACGTTTTACACCTGATTTCTCAACACAGGACAATATAGTTTTAATCACAAGAATCAGAGTTTCTTAAACGATTACTATCGAAAAACGCTTCATAACCACAACATAATTTCCATCACAGGTATATCAAGAATCAAGGTTTCTAAGCGTTTTGAGAACATAGTGCACATTTTAATTTCCAAGTATACATTTAATCATGGTTTCATCTGATTCAAAAAAGCAAAATATGTCTATGAATCGATTATTATCATACTCATTTGTGTATTAGTAAAAAGAAATCATAAAAAAAGCAAAGACATACCTTTATATGCATGATCAGTACCATTTTCGTTTGATATCCTTTGAGATCTTGATGTCTTGATCGGTCGGTTGAGCTTCCAGCGTCATCTAGAAAGATGATTTAAAAAAATTGTGATGCAAATGACTTTTAATTAATCAAGAAACGGCCATATTAACATCATCAGTCTTTGTGTTGTTTTGGGTTTGAATAATCGAGGCTAACCCAATAAAGTAATCCATTACAATATATTTAGATCAATACTACATGTTTTTTAAAAATAATTAAATGTCTTCACTGCAAATGGATTTAGCCCAATTAACAAAACATCTGTCTTTATTGTGTACGTATATAAACTACTTGCCCATATGAAGAAGCAGAATATACTTTTTGGATTACCAAATATCAAAATAGTATAATTTTTCAAAAAAACTAACATTTGAAAATCTTGAAATACAAACATAAATT
>CAJHQP010005913.1:0-37737 GCA_905132765.1 Moricandia arvensis
TAACATTTTTGCAGACAAGATTATTATTCCCTCAGATTCATTTAAGATGTTGTTGTAAGAAAAAATGAATTTGTTACAAAAGTAAATGTCATTTTAAAAGTTTAAAGCAATTTCTGTCACTAATTTATCTCTTTTATCCTAATTAAAAAATAGAAAATAAAATAAGTAAAATTCTAATAATTAATTAAAGATAAAATTAAATATTTAATCATTTTTCTTAATTAGAGTGAAAAAAACTTAGAAAAACATTTAATTTGAAAAGGAGCAAGTAACTCAAAACCAAACACAAAGTCATGGATCCAGTGATTGGGAGAGTTAGACCTTTAGATTCAGTGATTGAAGGCTGAAAAATCAATCTTCATTGTCTCACTACCATTCCCAGTCGGTTTGAAAAGAGCTCCTAATTCGAATCAACCGATAATCTTCTCGAAAGAAGAAGAAACTATTTTACGCTTGGTTTACTAATCCACACAATAGCGTACCGGACCGGTTATTAAGAACAACCGACGGGGACGGCGTATAAAGACTCTGGTCGTCGTCGGATGGGATCCCTATTCTAGAGAGAGAGATGGAGGGGGAGTTGGTGGAGGCAGATATAGTGGTTCCGATGAATTTGAGCTTCAAGAAGACACAGGCCTTTGAAAAGTACCCAAAGGGGCAGTCTCGAGGACGGTGGAAACATCTCAAACAGATCCTCCAAGCTGACCACCATCCCCCCTCTTGTATCCTCTCTCTCTCTCTCTTTAGATAACTCGTGTCTGTCGTCTTATTATCTCAACCAAACCCTATCTCAATCTTTCTTTCGTTTTTTTGCAGATATCAACATCGAGTCGCCTCCATCCACTCAACCATGCAAGAGAATTTGCGATGTCACTGGATTCGAGGTAATTAATTTATGATTTGGAGTGTTTTTTCTAGTTTAGGCCCTTGGATCATCATCACCTCTTGGTTTGGGTGACAGGCGCCATATGTAGACCCAAGAACAAACCTGCGCTATGCAAACGCTCATGTTTTCAAGACTCTAAGGTCACTCTCCCCTCACCAAGTCCACCACTATCTCTCCATTCGCAATGCCGCTCCTCTTCTCAAGTAGCCCCTCTCCTTGGTGCCTACTTTTTTTTTTACTGTATGCAACTTTGATTTCCCTCAAAGTTCATGGTTTACTAATAGTCGTACAACAATAATATAAAACAAATCTTTTAATTCTTTCTACATCAACAATATGCAGCATGGTTTTTCTATAAAAAAAACTTACAAAATCAATTATTGACTACCAACAATACACAAACTCTTCAAATTGCTATACAGTTGTCATTCAATGATGTGTCGTTGCACTTCTCCTCAGTGCTGCAAAGATTCCCCCTGTTGATGCTCTTTTCTTCTCCTCCCCCTCTTCTACTACCTACCACATTCACTTACAATTACTCTATATATATTCAAATCCACTTTATTTCCTTCTCTTACTTACCTCCTTCCCTATCTCTTCTAGCTGCTCTTTGATCTCTGCAAAGTCTGGTCTCAGCGTTGGATCCTTCTCCCACAATCTCTCCATTAGCTCTCTCATTTTTGGATGCGTCTTCTTCGGTATTTTTGGCCTTAATCCCTGTTTTCCCACCCACAACCCTCTCCATTAGCTAATCTTACAACCATTGCAATGCTCTCCCTATACAACACAAATTAACAAACCAAATAGCCAATTTACCTTCTGGACCACCCCTACGGCTGCCTGCAATGGCGTCATGTATTCATATGGAAGCTGCCGTCACATTAAAAGAAAAAAAAAACTCATTAAGTTAGTTATACTGTTACCTTCCCTTTTAGGACTTTTAATTTTTCTTTTAAGTCAAAAGACGCCCAAGTACCTTGCCAGTCAACAACTCCCATAGCACAATCCCGTAGCTGAAAACGTCTGCCTTGTGATCATATGGCTTGTGTTCTATCACCTGAAATTTCCACCAATTTTTATCGTCTCAGAACCAAGATACTAGTCATCTCATAATAGCTAACCGATTTTAGAATACCCTAGTCATCGGAGAGAAACATTGGCTGAGAAAATCTTCATATGCTACTTAACTATAAAAACGGTATATCAAAGGACATCTGACAACCATACCTCCGGAGCCATCCAGCGATATGTTCCAGTTTCAGCTGTCATAACTCCAGTTTGTGCTTTTACTCTAGCCACCCCAAAATCTGCAACCTTAACAACCTGTAGCAACAGACAAACAAACAAACACAAATACACATACCACTATGAATCCGCAACTGTGCAGGTAATGGACACTCAGAAGAACATGATGCAAGCATCCTGTAGATCTCATGCTCTAAGATTTAGCATATGTGATACAGGCAAAATATCTTGTTTGAACATTTACATGGAGTACAGTTTCAACCAAAGCATACAATGCCAGTTCAAACATTCACACTAAGTTGAGAGTATTACCTCATTTTCGTCCATTAAAAGGTTGGCAGCCTTCAAATCTCTGTGAATTATGTTATTTTGGTGTAAGTAGTTCATCCCTTTGCAAATATCTATAGCTACTTTAAACAAAGCTGGAAGCTTAAACACGCCCTTTTGCTTGTGTAGATAGTCATATACACTTCCACCGGGCATGAATTCTATTAAATAACCAAGAGAGAAATGAGAGGAATGAAAAATAAGCATAGAACAAAATTATATCAAATATATAATGATGAACATAAATATGGTCACTGTAACAAACCTGTAACAATACAGAGATGTGGAGGCTTGGTGCATGCACCAATGAACTGAACAACGTTTTTGTGCCTAACTTTCCTGAAAAATGGAATGATATCTTACGACTCTGAGATGATATTGTTTATCTGCACATAAGTTCACAGAGTGCCCAAGGCAGGAAGGCACACAAACCTCATTATAAAGACTTCTTGGGAAAACTCTTTTTCTAGCTCAGAATCTAGACGCTCTGGTTTGAGGATTTTGATAGCAACTTCTTGGCTATAGTATGTGCCTTTATACCTGAATAATACAAGAGAGAGAGAGAGAGAGAAAGATTTGAGCATCTTTTAATGACAAATGTATTTTACAGGTAGAACCAACTTACAGATCTCCATAAGAACCAGATGCTATCCTATGCCTGAATTTTAATTGTTTAAGGTTGATTTCCCAAACATCAGTTCCATCAGTGGGTATTACGAGATGATCTTTCGCTGTCCCGTTTTCCTTTTCAGGAGAGAAGGATTGCTGCATAGGCCAGCTTTGATCCTGCAACTGAGTGTAATGAAATTCATCAATAACACACAACAAGACATTATTGTGAGATGTTGTCACTATGAAAAAGTGACAAAGCACCAAGTCTATAATTAAGTGATTGGAAAGAAGGCGTAGTCAATAGATCACCAGTCTGCATCTTGCACGAAAGTAGTTAAATTTGCAATGGAAAACAAGTACCTCAATCTTTGCTGCTTCTTTCTCCAATGCGATTCTAAGTCTGTCTACTTCCTGAATAGTTAAAAAAAAGGTATAGCATACGAGCTTATTCACTAGGAACCTTTCTTCATATAAGTTTTTTTTTTTAAATTGCATTTCAGCTACTACATCACTAAACGATTGAAAAAATAAAGCAGAGGAAGTCATAAGTACAAGGGTTTCTTGAAAATGAGAGAGCATGCGAAGAAACTTAGAGCACATAAAAAGTACACTAGACGAAATCGTTGGAAGAGTGAAGAAAAAAGGAGAGGGAAAACAAAGAAGGGGGTACCTCGTACGGCCAACCATCAACGACAAAAACATCTAGTGAGAAGCCATCGGTGGTAGAAAAAGCATGCGCCTCTTGAATGTTCAGACCAAGCTGAGCAAGCAATGCAGTGAACTGCATCATTTACGTTGGCTTATTAATCAAAAAAGAATACGAACAGTGTAATTGATGACATCATATACTCAGACATACTTATTCCAACTACAAAAGAAGATTGTTATTCGGGAGCAAGAAGAATGTGACAATAAAAGCATCCCAATTTTCAAGAAACGAGAAACCTTCTTAGTTAACGAAAAAAGAAAGCAATACCTGAAGAAGGAGTTTAGGTTTGTCTTGTGTGGAAAAGGTGATCTCGTGCAAGGGACTGCAAGAGGGAGGGAGTTAAGGACTTGTAGAATTCAAAGAAGAGTAGTTTGCATAATGAAAGAACATACCGGGAATAGAGTGAATTGTGACGCACGCCATCATCGGCAAGTGCAAGTGCAAGTGCAAGAGCTTCGAGATTGGGAGAAGAACCAAAGGCAGGCGGAGGATGAATGCTGGAACAACGTGGAGGTTAGGTTAGTTGCGTTGCGTTGCGTTGCTTGCAGGTTTAAAGAGAAAGAATGAAGAAGTGGTTGGTCACCTTTTTCTGGTAGGAGAAGTTTCATTGGTAGAGGAGATGGCTGGAGCTTGAACCTAAGGAAAAGAAGGGAGAGAGAGAGGGAGTCACCAAACATTTTCCTGCGAGGCAAAGATAAAAAGAAAAGGAGCTGGACCTGGACGAGACGAACTTGGATAGCAGGCCTGTTATGAGGATCAAGAGCTGAAAGAAGCAATCTCTGGTGCATGAGAACGTCTTCAGCCCTCTCTACATTCACATCCATTGCATACCTTAAAAAAAAAAAAAGAAAAAAAAGAAGATAAGAATTTTTGAGCTATAATACCTAACAATCTGTTTTCTCTTTAAAAATGGGAAAGTTACCTACCGGGCCGGGAGGCGATTGAAGTGAGCCCAAAGGTCGTCGACGAAACCGGGAAGATCCGTGTCAATAATATGAGATTGACGGAGACGAAGGATGACCTCGTCGAAGACCTCCACTTTCATGCGCTCACGACGCTCCATGGCTGCCTGAGACATGGTTAAGATCATGTCGCTCATTACTCTACTCTCCTCCATCACCATTGAGCTAACAAACAAAACACAGACTTTGATTTACTTTTTTTTACAGGTCCGCTCCAAATGACCTTTTTACGTTTTATCTTCTCTTCCTCCTCTGTTTGTTTGTCCTTTTAAAACGACGCCGCATATGACTCATGCCCCCCCGTCGCCATACTAATCCTTTTCTATTTTTTTCTAATTTCAAGAGGGCCGACCGACTTCTTCTCTATTTTCTTAATTCCCATTTTTAAAATCGTGATTAACGTGTAATTAAAGAGATGATCAAACCCCAAAAAATAAATACATATACAATTAACTAATACACGTCCATGGCTGCTCACTTCTCTGCTTTATATAATAAAATGTCTATATGGTCTCTTATATGTGCCTTCCATATTTTCCATCAAAAAGGTTTTTGGCAAAAAAAAAACAAAAATTGAAGCAATATACTCTAAAAGTTTGACTAATGTAAAAATAGCAGTTACGGATGCGGACATTTGTAAACGCAAAGTATTATTAAATAATTTATACAATTGATACATCAATTAAAAATTAGTGTATGTGTAAAATATTTATGATTGATTTATTATTAAATGCATCAGCAATTTGCTAATAAATTAACAATATTAGCATTTGTTTAGTAGAAACAATAATATTAATACTTGTTTATCAAATTAATTGAATTTTTATATCTTTTCTGACACTCCAATTTGGTGAAGATATTTAATGAATTTCCAATTAAAGAAAAGCAAAATAAATTTACAGTGTTAGTGAAAAAATTACAAATAAAAAAAAAAGTTGATCAGAGAAAATTGATATTTATAATGCAACAAAGATCTAAAAAGATAGAATCGTTATTCTGTTAATAAAGACTTTTCCAAGACAATCATCTCCTGACTCTATTACATGGGTTTTATCATCTTATCTGTGTTATTTATTGTATTTTCATTACAATCTTATGTATTTGTAAAATTTCAAGTTGTTAAAAGAAAAAGGAAGTTGACCAAAGTGTAAAGATGCGGCAGCCGGAAAAGGTATAAACCGCTTTGACCGATCATCTTTTATAGTTTTTTGGTAGGGTCCCAATGACGATGACGTGGCAAACAAGGCTGCATTTTATCCCTCGTGGACCTTTGCCCCTTTACGCTCACCAAAGGTCGCCTCTTTAAAGCCAGCGAAGATGCGACTTGTTGTCCTTCTAAAGTTACCATCCACTATCTGTTTTTGTTCTTCTTGTATACCAGAGTATTATTATTAATATAATACATCCCGAGTATTGTGCGCGATCGACTAACTGATAGTACATAGTATGGTTGCGTGCCAAGATTATTCATTATACGTAAACATAAATAATATCATACTGAGCAACAAACATGTGCATATTTAATCTATTCGTTGATCAATTAAGTAATAAAAAGATATATTAAAGATCCAACCACTACACACAATGTCAGAGCAGTTATCAAATATTATCACCAAATAATTCGAATATTTTAAATAAGCCCCGTTTAGGTTTATATAAATCATAAGTAAAGAGAGGCAGGTTTATCTAGTTCGTATCACACGATCCATTTATTGTATATCTGAGACATTGTTATAAAAAAGGTTCGTATATATTAGTTGATGACACTTTACATACGAAAACTGATAAATCTAACAAAAGTAGAATCCGCATGAATAGATTGGCGATTTTTGTTTGAGAGAAAGAATACAAATGTGGGGATAGTGCACATAAAAAATGTAGGATATGATGTATATAGATCAATATTACATTGGATAAGATGGCCACGGATTAAAAGGTGAGAGACTTTGGCTTTGGTCTTAATTAAGAAAGTATACTAATGATACAATTTAATAAGAGTAAGAGTTGGCAAAGTCGTCTAAAGAGGCATCAACAAGTAGGTAGAGTTATTCAAACAAAATATAATCCACCAATTCATTCATTCATAGTAAACAACTAAGCACACACAAATTTAAGGTGGGTAACTAATAATATGATACGTATAAAAGCCCAAAACAGGCCCATTCAGACATGAAGAGGGAAGTCTTGGTGAGCAGCGTAGTCAACGAAACTGTAGAGAGGAGCAAGAGAAGCGTCTCCATACTTGTCAAAGAGTTGCAGCTCCTTCTTGGCCTTTACACTAAGCTCTTCAGCCATTTCCATTGCTCTCTCAGTTCCAAAGACTCCCGCATCGTCTCTGACCACCTGATACAACATCCCAACAGATCTGCCGTACAATCTGAGGCTATCAAGCTCAATTTCAGAGGCACCACCCAAGAGACCACCACAGACGGCTGAGCACTCCCCCATGGCTCCGAACTTCTTCTCCGGAGCAAAGGAAAGAGGAAAGCGGCCTCCTTCGAGGTCAACGTACTGACCAGCAGCCATACCGGTGGAGCCGACAGTGCGGGCGATCTCGGAGATGACACGGAGGATGGTGGATGGGGGAACAGAGTGAGGAGGAGTGAGAGAGACAATGTGCTGGAAGGCGAGTGGGAAAAGGGCATCACCGGCGAGAATGGCCATGTCAGCGCCGAAGACAGTGTGGTTAGATGGCTTTCCTCTGCGGACAGGATCATCGTCCATACAGGGGAGGTCATCGTGAATCAGCGAAGCCGCGTGGACCTGATGAAGAAGATAATCAGATCAAATCAGCCCGAAAAAAAAAAAGGGTTTCTATTATTGTAAGAGAGAGGAACCATTTCAAGGGCACATGCGGTGGGGAAAGCGGCGAGACGATCGCCACCGAAGAGCTCGCAGACGGCCACACACATTACAGGAGGGGCACGCTTGGCTCCTTTCGCGAGAACTGAGTATCTCATCGCCTCATAGATCCCTGCAGGGTACTTGACTGGTATCGCATCCTCCAGCTTCTCGTTGATCTCCGTGATTAGGGTTTTCCAATACGTCCTCAGATCGAATTTGGACGATGATGACCGAATTGATAGTTTCATCTGCCTACGATTCTGTTTCTCGGGAACATACCCACACAAGCGGGGTGTTGCTGAAGCGCTACACAGCATCCTCTCCCTCGCCGGATCTATCTATCTATGGTCTCCAATAAAGAGAGCAATTAGTAGTGTTTAGTCAGTTTAGAATTGAATTTGAATGCTAATAAAAGTAGGCCGAATCAGAAGATGGGCTTACACAAGATCAAAATTGGGTTTTAGAAATCAAACCATTATTTTAACAAAACAAACTTACAAATGAATAACAAGAACACCAGTTTGGATTCGTGATAACTCTAGTTATTAGTGGGAAATAAGCTGTTATGCACCTAAACGTAATCTCTTTTTTTAGTTCTTGTACCTACCTCTCATTCGCTTTTGCTTTCGTTTTTGTTTTATCTTCAACTCCAACAACAACAATAAAAACTTTATAAATAATACTAATAATAACAACACAACGCGTGTAAAGAAAGCAAAGGGGGGAAGTGATAGAAAGGTGAAAAAAGAAAGAAAGAAATTGAAGTTTGGAATGTTATTAGCATTACATCCACGACTTTGGAATTTGTACTTATCTTTCACCATTCCCTCTCGCTCTCTCTCTCTGACCCTAATTCGACTACATAGTTGTTTAGAATGCACTGGTTCAGTTTTATTAAAAAAAAATTAATAAAAGAATACAAATATGTTGTTTAGAATGCACTGGTTCAGTTTTATTAAAAAAACATTTGGTTAGATTTTCTGAGATTGCTTTGAAGATAACAGATGTTGTCTAAAGAGAGAGAGAGAGGATAATAAGAAGAGTGAGGTAAGCAAAAGGCTGGTATACCAACATGTACAAGGCCCAAGAAGAGAGCTGGTGGTGATGCAAAGAGACTAGGTACAATGAAATGGTTCTTTCTTCATTTGATAAATAAATACTACTACTAATAAATACTAGTAATAAATATGATGAGTGACCTGAAAAGAAGAAGATACACTATGTTAAAACTTGAAGAATAAAGAAGGAATCAGATATATGGATAGTAGACACGCCAGGGAATGCCACCTGCTTTTCCATTCGAACATACGACTTGTCAGTGTATTGCGATGCTGAGCTGGCAACCCCTTCCTTCTTCTTCATTATATATATATATATATATATATATATCGACTTCCTCTCTTCGTTTTTGATTAGAGAAACGTAAAGCAGAGGAAATAAAAAAATATGGGACGCTGCTGCCTTCTCTTCTTCGTTGTTGTGCTCCTCTTCTCCTCCGTTCACGCTTGCGACCGATGTCCTCACCACTCTAAGGCTGCTTTTTTCTCCTCCGCATCTCCCCTATCCTGTATGTATCCCTCTCTCTTCTTACTCTTTCTCTGTTTTCTTCCCTTTCTCATCCCTTGCCCTTGCCCTTGCCTTGCAGCCGGAGCTTGTTCTTATGGTTCCATGGCTACGGCTTTCTTCGCCGGTCACATAACCGCCGCCGTTCCTTCCATCTACAAAGACGGCGCTGGCTGCGGTGCTTGCTTTCAGGTCAGATGCAACAACTCCACTCTCTGCAGCACCAAAGGAACCACCGTCATGGTCACCGACCTCAATACGAGCAACCAGACCGATCTCGTCCTTAGCAGCAGAGCCTTCAGGGCCATGGCCAAACCTGCTGTTCTCGGCGCTGACACAGATCTTCTCAGACAAGGCATTGTCGCCATTCAATACCACAGGTTCTTCATCATACAAAAACACTTTTTACATCATATTTTTTTTTTCTTTTTAGCTTTAGTAAAAGTAAATAACCAAGAAAACTGAAAGCAGAGTTCCTTGCGATTACGGAAACAAGAAGATGTTGAATGTGAGAGTTGAAGAATCAAGCAAAAAGCCAAACTACTTGGCTATAAAGCTCTTGTACCAAGGAGGCCAAACCGAAGTCGTAGCCATCGACACTGCCCAGGTTGGTTCCTCCAACTGGAGTTACATGACCCGAAGCCACGGTGCCGTATGGGTCACTGACAAAGTACCCACCGGACCTCTTCAGTTCAGGTTCTTGGTGACATCTGGCTATGACGGCAAAATGATCTGGTCTCAGAAGGTTCTTCCTGCCAACTGGGAAGCTGGCAAGACTTACGACTCCGGCGTTCAGATAACCGACATTGCTCAGGAAGGTTGTGATCCATGCGACGATCACATCTGGAACTGACTTACTCTCCTTTCTTTACTTAGAAGCATTCCTTATATCATGTATGAATAATCAAAAGCATATTCATTAGCTGAGATTCTACCAGAACTATTACTAAACAAGAGTACTATGAAATATTTTAAAGGGATGATGGACATCACCACCATTCTTTCTACCTGTAACCTTTGCAAGTTATATGTCATTATTTTTCTTTCTTTTTTTTCTCAAAAGAATTTCTCTTTTGATGAAATAATGCTGATTCTTGCATAAAGAAGGAGAATATTAGTATTGCTCCAAATCGCTTCTAGTGGACATTGCCAATGAGTCATGCTCGTCCCTTTTTGGATGTTGTTGCACAGAGGGTATGGTTTGGCAGAGTTGCTTCTGACTTGTCACAGCACCACAAGTTTGCTTTTCTCGTCTGATTGGCAACCTGCATACAAAGCTTACAAATAAAAAAAAAGGTATAACAACTTGTAATTACTTGGTTTGGAACAAACTATCATGTCATCATTTTGTTAGAAAGACAAAGCGAACATGAAGTTTTATTCTATATAAGAAATCATGCCTCATTTACGTTTATGTATCTGTACACAAATAATATAATCAAATATTTAACGGCTTCTAGGTGGTGATCTGCAAAACCCCTGCGCATTGAGGAGGAACAATATGAGAGAGCTACCAACAACACCAGGTCGGATGTTTATGATGATCTCCTTTGAATGTTTAGTTAATCTTTTGTGATCCATCTACGACCCCTTACTTCAAACCCACTATAAGCTTGATCACTACTGCTCTCTCCCCCGCTTTCCCCACTCGTGTACCCTGCCTTTCGCTTGTGCTTCTTAGTTCTTGTAACTCCACTGTCACTAAAACTCCCATTCAAAAGCGGATCATCGATCCCGCGAATCACTCGCCGACTAGATGATGATGACATGCAACTGTCATCTTTTACTCTTCTCTTGTCCTTATCGTGTTTCTTTATGTTCTGCGAGATCTTGTGCAATTTCTCATTGAATTTTGTGATGCTCTTCTCCATAGGCTCTACTGCTTGAGTCACTGTGAACCTCACGTCTTTCACAATCTACAAACATAATATAGCCTCTTTTGTGATCAGAAGCTCTTCATCAGAATAAAAATCATTTTATGTCAGAATTACAAGGAATACTCACGTATTCACCACCACCAACGAACACATCTCTCATGCTTTCTTTGATGGTCATACCACTTCTGATATCAACGTCAGGATGTGGCAGACGGACCTTTGTTCGTCTCTCACTGTCTCTAATCTCATCTGGATCAATAGGACAGTCCACCGATGCATAGTCCCCCAGAACTGATACAGACCCAGTAAAGCGATCTCCCAGTAGACCGTAAGGTTTTGCTGGGAATACATACAGGTGAACAACCGAAGCAATACCCATCTGCACTGGACCAACACAAGTGTTAAAGAAACTTTTGATTCATTTCGAAGAAAAAGAAAGGCAGACAGGACTCCACAGACTGTTGTAAATAGGAAATGAAGAAATATATCTTTCTTTTTGAACAGAAGTACCTCAATGCAGATGATGAAATCTTGAACACTAGTCTTCAACTGCAAGCTCTGTGCAATGGAACTTTTGAACAAGCCGAGGGAAGAGAGAAGAGCAATGGCAACACCTTGCCACCAAGTCAAAAACACGATTGACTTGAATGTTAGAAACTTGGCAAGCGGCTTTATGTGCGCAAGCTCATCTTTTGTTGCACCATAGAACTGAACCAGACAGTATAATGCCCATGATTGGCTAAAATTTAGAACAACTGCCAAGTAAGGGTACCTACAAAAATTACAGGCAAAATGGTAAGATGCCATACCATACAGAATTTTTGGTTTCTTCATTGTTATAGCAGTGTGGGTTTAAAAAAAAAGAGAGAGGCTCAGACGTACCCACAACCCCATTTAAACTCTCCTTCACAGTACACACCGAAGGCTTCAAGAATCAGGGCAGTGAGGGCAGTGAGAGACTTTATAATCATCTGCGAAAGGAGGAGAAATAGTTTTACATGGACCTCAAAGACAAGAAGACATTTAAGAGGATAACCAAGAGATGAGTGGGAAACATACATATTGAACAATACCAAACTTAACAACTTGATAGAACCAGTGACTGAGCCTCCAGGGTTTTAAGAAAAGATTCATAGGAAAAGGATGTTTAATGGTTCCTTTATCATCACTGTGATCTAAGAGGGGAGTCTTAAAGCTCTTACGGCCTTGTCTTTGCATAAACTCAATGGTCCTATCTTCCCCACCTAAGCAGGCAACAAGGTAACGACCAAAACAGTACATGGCAAAGGATTCATAGCAGTCACGTAGAATGCCACAATCAACGCTGATGGATGGGTTGACAAGTGATGCAAACTGTTGAAACAAAGAATCGATAAATAGCTTAGCAGAACCAAAAATATTAAGACTCTAATAAGACATTCCAGGTATTACTCACAGACTCAATTGAATAGCAAGGGACCATGAGGATGACTCCGATCAAAAACATTTGCTCCTGAGAGAGAGAGAGAGACGAATAAAGCAAAAAAAAGATGATATTAACGAGGACAGAGAAGAAATGACAAACCTCAGGGTTCTTGTAAGTAGAAAGGTGATCAAAGACAAGATACATGGAGAGGGATAGGGTGAGAATCAAAAAAGCACCGGCCATAAAACTTGCCCACGCGGGAGCCGAGTAACTAAGGAGCGTTGATGATATATCCATCACAACTTTGGGTTCAACATAAAGTCCGGAATTGATCGGAGACAGCGAAAATCGAGAACACGAAAGGGAGTCAATTGATCAGATCTCTGAATAAAGGAGATACCTTTTTCATCCATGGTCGAAATAATAAACGGCATGCATGGTCGAAATAATAAACGGCATGCATTGCTGACACTCAATACTAAAACGGCACAAATAAAACCGATACGTCATACATAGGGAGTTGAGTTCCAAGCAAGTATATCTAATTTGTTGAAGGTTTGAACCTGGTGATGAATTTTCTTTTAAAAAAGCATATATATATATATATATATAGATTAGTAGCTTGTTTTGCTTAAAAGAGGTTGGTTCATAATATTTATTTTTACTTAAGAAAAAATATAGAGATTAACCCTACTAAAAATGAAAATTTATCCCTATTAATTCTTTTTGACCTGAATACAAAATGTTTCTAACTCCGCTTTCAATTCAAACTAGATCTTGACCCGCGCCCCCGCACGGGTGTTTGATTTAACTTGTGTTCAACGTAAACTCATAAACCGCTAGTTTTATAAAAAACATTACATGTATATTTTTATGTTTTATCATTTACATATAGAGTAGAATATATTATATTATAATATAAATGTTTGATAATAATTTTTTTTCTACATAATATTATATTAAAATTTTATAATTTGATGCAATTTGATGTAATTGTACTATTCATATATTAATTTGTTGTTGTTTTTTTGTTAATTTATTTTAAAATGAAACAACATACTAAAAAAAATTAAAGATCAATATATGAATATTGATTTGGTTAGATAAGCTTTGGAATTGTAATTATTTAATTTAAATTTATTTTAAATGCAGTGAGAGAATCTGTAAATAAAAAGAAATACAAAAGGAAGTATTTAATTTATTGTAAATGCAAAGGCTAAATTGTAAATAACATAAAGTATTTTTATACTACTATCCATGTTTCCAAACAACTCTCATTTATATTGTTATCCATGTTTCTAAATAGTACCAAAAGGTACTTCAGTTTTAATAATATAGATACCAGTTTCTATTGTGAACTTGATAATGTCAAAATCGGAATTGCTATAGAATTCTGCGTGCAGTTATCACATGCCTTCCTCGTAAGAATAACCCATCTCCCTTTATTGTAACCTTACCACCAACACTCTAATACTTCATATATCAGCTCTACTATCTGTAACAGAACAGCTTCCCTTACAATTGTCATTTGTTCTTGGTTAAGAGGAATTAAAGAATGCAGAACAAGCCATACGTTTCAACCTTCTCTCAGAAAATTTTAATATGTTTGTTTCGATTTGGAAAACATAGAACACTTGAAACCATGGGAGGGAGCTTTGGTCTTGAGGTGATGAAGCTAGTTGCTATACGTTAATTATTCATTACAATAACATTGTCCCATTAGGTTAATTGTGTTAAACTCGTTTTTAACAAAGTAGTGTAAACTTTTTTTTGATGGATTTTCTTTTGTAGAAACTGGAATTTGAATAGTATGTAATCATCACCTTGAATACTATGAAAAGAATAATATTAGTTTGTCAAAATCGGAGTTTTTTTAAATGACACGAAAAATTTATAAAACTGATATTTTGGTTAAATATAAAATTTAATAAATATTTGGAAATAGAATAATTGCATGTCCCTGGTTCTGGGTTGCATATATATTTCATTCGCCGGTTTGAGTAGGAAAGTGTTGTTAGATCCGTCGTGGGTGATGTCTTCGTCGCAGAACTTTGGTGGTGCCAGCAGATGCGGGCGGGTGGTTGGGCCATCTCTGGACAAGATCATAAAAAATGCGGCGTGGCGCAAGCACACCTTGCTTGTTTCTGCCTGCAAATCTGTCCTCGACAAGCTCGAATCTCTCACCGATTCTCCCGATCCTTCATCGCCTCTCTTCGGTCTCTCCAGCTCCGATTCGGATGCCGTCCTTCAGCCACTCCTTCTATCTATCGATACCGCCTACGCCAAGGTTGTTGAGCCTGCTCTCGATTGCTCTTTCACGCTCTTCTCTCTCTCACTCCTCCGAGGCGAGGTATGCTCCTCGTCCCCTGATTCTCTTCTCTACAAGCTCATCCACGCGATCTGCAAGGTTTGCGGACTCGGAGACGAGTCAATTGAGCTGGCGGTCCTCCGCGTTCTCCTCGCCGCAGTCAGATCTCCTCGCATCATGATCCGAGGCGATTGTTTGCTCCATCTTGTCCGGACTTGCTACAACGTGTATCTCGGCGGATTTAATGGGACCAACCAGATCTGCGCTAAATCTGTATTGGCTCAGATTATGCTCATCGTCTTCACCAGATCCGAGGCCAATTCCATGGATGTATCATTCAAAACGGTTAATGTCAACGACTTGCTTGCCATCACAGATAAAAATGTCAACGAAGGGAACTCTGTTCATATATGTCAGGGTTTCATTAACGACGTAATCACGGCCGGAGAAGCAGCTCCTCCTCCGGATTTCAGTCTAGTTCTTGAGGAAGGTGAGGATGGGGGTGCCAGCAAGATCAGGGAAGACGGCTTCCTTCTGTTCAAAAACCTGTGTAAGTTGTCTATGAAGTTCTCCTCTCAAGAGAACACAGACGATCAGATTCTTGTGAGAGGCAAGACTTTGTCTCTGGAGTTGCTCAAAGTTATTATTGATAACGGTGGCCCAATTTGGCGCAGTGACGAAAGGCAAGTTTTATCTTTGTTTCCACATGTTACATTCCCTATATAATTCCCTAACCCTCTCCCTCCCGCAGGTTTCTAAATGCCATTAAACAGTTTCTTTGCTTGTCGCTGTTAAAGAATAGCGCACTCTCCGTCATGTCTATTTTTCAACTTCAATGTGCTATCTTCACCAGCTTACTACGGAAATATAGATCGGGTATGAAATCAGAAGTAGGCATATTCTTCCCCATGCTTGTCCTCCGAGTCCTTGAAAATGTTCTTCAGCCAAGTTTCTTGCAGAAAATGACTGTGCTCAACCTACTTGAGAACATTTGCCACGACCCGTACCTAATCATTGACATATTTGTCAACTTTGACTGTGATGTGGAGTCACCAAACATCTTCGAAAGGTATTGTCATTTTTCTCAAGATAAATCTATGAGATAGTTTTTCTTTTTTTTCTGTTGGAGGGTTGTCAGTTTACCATCCTTAGCTGAAAACTGTAGACATCCGATCAGGCAACCAGCTTAGCTTACCATTGATATTTATATTCCATTAGTGGTCTTGTACATTAGCAAACTGTATTAAAGCTCTTATAATTCTATCAGATGTTTGCAGGATTGTCAACGGCCTTCTAAAAACTGCTCTAGGGCCTCCTCCTGGTTCGTCGACAACTTTAACCCCCGTCCAGGATATTACTTTTCGGCACGAATCAGTGAAGTGCTTGGTTAGCATTATTAAGGCAATGGGAACATGGATGGACCAGCAATATAGCATCGGAGAATCAGTTTTGCCTAAGAGCGTAGAAAGTGAAGCTTCTGGAGACAATTATTCAAACCCAAATGAAGAAGACGTGAAAACCACAGAGCATGACTTTCACCCCGATTTTATTTCGGAGTCATCAGACGCTGCAACTCTTGAACAGAGGAGGGCATACAAAATTGAACTCCAGGTCTTGCATCATAAAAGAACTCAAATATTGCTTAATGCCATTAGGCAATGTTAGTTTTCTTTTAACATATTTCTTGGTTTATGTGCAGAAAGGGATCACTCTATTCAATAGAAAGCCGTCAAAGGGCATTGAGTTTCTTATAAGCTCTAAAAAGGTTGGCAGCTCCCCAGATGAGGTGGTGTCCTTCCTGAGGAATACCTCATCCTTGAATGCCACCATGATTGGTGATTATTTAGGTGAAAGAGAGGAGTTTCCAATGAAAGTTATGCATGCTTATGTGGACTCGTTTGATTTCAAGGGGATGAATTTTGGTGAGGCAATTAGGTTTTTCTTAAGGGGGTTCAGGCTTCCGGGGGAAGCACAGAAAATTGACCGCATAATGGAAAAGTTTGCTGAACGCTTTTGCAAATGCAATCCCAATTCGTTCAGCAGTGCTGACACAGCATATGTTCTTGCATACTCTGTGATAATGCTTAACACTGATGCCCATAATATCATGGTTAAAGAAAAGGTTTGTTTTCTTGGCTATCAGAATTTGTTTAATCCATGATATGTTAGCTTTGGGCTGCATTTACATGTGTTAACATTTTTAAGTTATTTCTGTGCTCAGAAATTGTTATTGAATATTAGAGATTGTTTTTGCTGTATTATTTTACAGTGTGTATATAGTGATTTGCTTTTCTTGACAAACAGATGACCAGGGATGATTTTGTTAGAAATAACCGAGGCATTGATGATGGCAAAGATCTTCCAGAAGAGTACCTTGCTTCTCTTTATGATCAAGTTGTCAAAAATGAAATAAAGATGAGTTCTGATTCTTCTGCTCCGGAAAGCAGGCAGTCCAACGGCCTGAATAAGCTTCTGGGTCTTGACGGTATACTCAATCTGGTTTATTGGACACAGACAGAAGAGAAAGCGGTAGGAGCTAACAGTCTTCTTATAAAGCATATTCAAGAAAAGTTCAGGTCGAAGACTGGAAAATCAGAGTAAGCTCATTTACCTTTCATATAAGGTTTAGTGTGAAATGAGACAAGAGACGATAGGAATAGTATTGATTATGAAATGGTATGCTTTTTTTTTTTGAAACACGTGAAATGGTTTACTAGTGAAGGATGCTGCTGAGCGAGTCGAGTTATCTGTAAAATTAGCGGATGAAGCTGAAAACCCTGTAATGTAAATAAACCATATCTACCCTTTAGTTTACCTTGCGTGTTCGTGATAAGCTATCTCTTAAAAGAATTAAGGTTGAAAAATATCGTGGAGGAAAGTCTTGGATTTGCAGTCAAATTATTAATCTCATGACTTGGATTTTTTTTTCCCGGTCTTGTAGGTCAGCTTACCATGTCGTCACAGATGTTGCAATATTGCGTTTTATGGTTGAAGTTTGCTGGGGACCAATGCTTGCCGCATTCAGCGTTACACTTGATCAAAGTGATGACAGGCTTGCTGCAGTTGAATGCTTACGAGGCTTTCGGTATGCCGTTCATGTTACAGCAGTTATGGGTATGCATACGCAAAGAGATGCATTTGTCAATTCCATGGCCAAGTTCACAAATCTCCATTGCGCAGGAGATATGAAACAAAAGAATGTCGATGCTGTTAAAGTGAGTTTTTTCTTATGGAAATCGCTGTTCAGAATCAAAGCAATTCTTCTCTGTTTAACTTTCCTAACATCTTACTTTCAAAGAAGACACACAAAAGATAAAACGTATTCTGCGGCATACTCACCTAAATACATCATATGTTTTAGTTTCCTGTTTTCACATCTGTTATTATCTTTTCTCTTGTGTAAATCTTCTCCTTCCCTTGATGGAATGAAGGATGCGTGATTCACCTCTTCATAATTTCATCGTTACTTCTTCTGCTATTCAGGCTATCATATCAATTGCCATTGAAGATGGCAACTACTTGCAAGATGCTTGGGAACATATTTTGACTTGTCTTTCTAGAATTGAGCATTTGCAATTATTGGGTGAGGGTGCTCCAAGTGATGCATCTTATTTTGCTTCATCCGAGACAGAAGAGAAGAAAGCCTTGGGGTTTCCCAACTTGAAGAAAAAAGTAGCCCTCCAGGATCCGGTGATGATGGCTGTTGTTCGAGGGGGGTCATACGATAGCAATGCCATTGGACCAAATGTGTCGGCTCTTTTGAGGCAGGATCAAATCAATAACTTCATTGCAAACTTGAACTTGCTTGACCAGATCGGGAGTTTTCAGTTGAATAATGTGTATGCTCATAGCCAGCGGTTGAAGACTGAAGCCATAGTAGCATTTGTCAAAGCTCTGTGCAAAGTCTCAATGTCAGAACTGCAGTCTCCTACAGATCCTCGAGTATTTAGCCTCACAAAATTGGTTGAGATCGCGTAAGATTTTCTTCTTTTGATACTCTCTGTTTTGCTCAAAAAAAAAAACTCTCTGTTACACGTTGAATGAGAAGTGGACGTATTAAATAGATCTGTCTTGGCTACTGCACTGGTATAGAGTTATCACCTTGATTGACTAATAAGATTTCAACTTGCGTATTTACATTTCTCTTTTCTTGTGTTCAGCCACTACAACATGAACCGGATCAGGCTAGTCTGGTCCCGCATATGGAGCATCCTGTCAGAGTTTTTTGTATCTGTAGGCTTATCAGAGAATCTTTCTGTTGCAATATTCGTTATGGACTCACTACGACAGCTTTCTATGAAGTTCTTGGAACGTGAAGAGCTGGCTAATTACAACTTCCAGAATGAATTTCTTCGACCATTTGTCATTGTTATGCAGAAAAGCAGTTCTTCTGAAATTAGAGAACTAATAGTTCGATGCATTTCTCAAATGGTACTCAGCCGTGTCAGTAATGTGAAATCAGGGTGGAAAAGTGTTTTCAAGGTATATTCTATTATCCTAGCAGCTACCTATATGTGAACATATATGATTGAGCTCATGTTAAGAGGAAAAACTCTAGTGATTGAACGTTTTACTAAGTGGTCAATCTCCTTTCAGGTTTTCACAACTGCAGCAGCTGATGAAAGGAAGAACATTGTGGTGTTGGCTTTTGAGACAATGGAGAAAATTGTCCGAGAGTATTTTTCATATATCACAGAGACGGAGGCAACAACTTTTACTGATTGTGTTAGATGTCTTATAATTTTCACTAACAGCAAGTTTACCAACGATGTTAGCCTGAATGCCATCGCGTTTCTACGATTTTGTGCCTTAAAACTTGCAGACGGAGGCCTTGTGTGGAATGAGAAGGGTAGGTCTAGCAGTCCCAGTACTCCAGTAACAGATGAATATGCACCAAATACCCAAAAATTTATGGAAATAGATGAAAACATATCATACTGGGTTCCTTTGCTCACAGGTAATCTGTTATATTCTTAATCTGTGAATAATACCTCGAATTAAACGAATTACAGATATTTTGAACAGCTTTAAATTTAATTTGATACTTTCGGACACTTGTTCAGTTGATAAATAATGCATTCAGTTTAGTTGATATTGATTTGCTGCGAAGTTAGGAAAGGACATGTCTCTGCATTCTAATCAAAAATATTTTATCTTATTACAGGATTGTCGAAACTAACTTCTGATTCCAGATTAGAAATTCGTAAAAGCTCCTTGGAAGTGCTCTTCAATATTTTAAAGGATCATGGCCATCTTTTTTCACGAATGTTCTGGATCGGCGTTTTCAGTTCTGTTATTTATCCTATATTTAACAGTGTGTGGACAGAGAATGATCTACTTTCTAAAGATGAACACAGTTCATCACGATCCACATTTTCTCCACATTCTAATGGGGTTTCTTGGGATGCTCAGACTTCAGCTCTGGCGACAGAGTCTGTGGTGGACTTATTCGTCAGTTTTTTTAGTGTGATAAGGTGTCAGCTTTCAAGTGTGGTATCTTTACTTGCTGGTCTTATACGAAGTCCAGCTCAGGGTCCTACAGTAGCTGGTATTGCTGCGTTGCTTCGGCTAGCTGACGAATTGGGTGGGAGGTTCTCAGAAGAGGAGTGGAAGGAGGTATTTTTGGCTGTGAAAGAAGCTGCGTCATTGACATTGTCTAATTTCATGAAGATATTGAGAACGATAGATGACATTCAAGATGAGGAAACATTGTCTGATCAGGACGATAGTAATGAAGATGACGTGGACGAGGACAACCTGCAAACCATGTCTTATGTTGTTTCGAGGACAAAGGGTCACATAACCGTCCAGTTACAAGTTGTTCAGGTAAAATACAAAAATGTTCTACCATTCAACGAGTTGCCAAGCTTTTTGACTCGTGCCAGCAAACGTGAAGAGTGAAGATGTTATAGAACATATTGACTTTGTACGAAATGCATTAATTTTGCCTTGCTACAGAATTAATGATCTGATGAACTCTCACACTGCTCTATTTTCTCCTGGTTTCAGGTAGTGACCAATCTCTACCGGGTCCATCAGCAGTCATTGTTGGCATCTCATGTCACGGTTATACTGGAGATACTCTCTTCAATCACATCACACGCCCACCAGCTAAATTCTGATTTGATACTGCAGAAGAAAGTGAGGAGGGCATGCTCTATCCTGGAGCTCTCTGAACCTCCCATGCTTCATTTCGAAAATGACACGCACCAGGAGTACCTAGACGTTCTTCAAGACCTACTAACAAACAGTCCAGGAGTGTCCTTGGAGCTAAATATAGAGTCTCAACTGATCACAATGTGTATGAAAATTCTGAAGATGTACCTGAAATGCACATTGTTTGAGGGTGCAGAGTTAATAGGAACCAGGCAGCCCAAAAACTGGATTCTACCCATGGGAGCAGCATCGAAGGAAGAAGCAGCAGCAAGGTCTCCGCTAGTGGTCTCGGTGCTGAAGGCACTGAGGGGACTGAAAAGAGATTCGTTCAAGAGGTGTGCACCAATATTTTTCCCGCTGTTGGTGGAGCTTGTGCGGAGTGAGCACAGCTCCTCACAAGTCCCACAAGTCTTAAGCACCGTGTTCCATTCGTGTATGGGTCAAATGATGGGTGAATAGAATAGGATGGTTATATATTTGCCTTGAATCTTGACATTCGAGCACTTGAAGGAAAGATTGCAAGCAGACACAGATCCGTCATTTCTTCTTTTGTTTTTCATCTTGTTTTGATGTTGGCCGAAGTTGTGAGCATTACAGGTTTTGTGTGTTTGGTTGCTAGTGGTGATACAGAGTAATAGATTATTGTTATAGAAGCTAAGAATTGGACGATGAGTATTCCGGGATCATTAAATATTTTGTGTCTTATATTATTCCTTACAGCTAGTAATGATTTTATAGGTATATATAAAGACAACGGCAAAGTCATTTATACCATGAACTGAAGTGATTACCTATTGTCTTCGAAAGTCATGATCATAAAGCCCACAACACCGAAAGTGAATGATAAAGAAAAGGAAAAGAGAGGTAGTCACGAAAGGAACTGCTTTCCTTGATATGTCATTCCAAAGCGCCAATAAGGGGGAGCCACGTCGTAAGAGGCAATGGTTTTGCCGCCGATGAGAGTAACCTCGAAAGAGAGAGACTGTCCGATGAGATCGAGGGAGGAGTGCCAGTTCTGTCCCCAGTTTCGGGCCATTGGAATCCAAGCAGTTTTATGCCCCTTCACTTTCACTCCCACCACCTCCCCATCGAGTCCCACATTGCTTATCAACACCTGAAAGAAGTGGGAGCTCCCGTTCAAGCTGAATCTCAACCCGCCTCTCCGCCCACACTTGACCCTCCTGTACTGCACAGGTATTATCTCGGCTCTGGTTTCTGCAATCCCTGTGAAGGCCGCATGAGATAGTTCCAAATGCTCCTTTGGGAAGTTGCACCAACCTCCGTAATCGGAGGGAAGGCCTGAATTGGGAGGACAGAAATCTGTGGCTGTGACCACCACGGAGGGGCTGCCTTGAAGGCACCACCTTATGTGGTTCACGCACCGCACTTCCAGGCAAGCTCCGCAGCTGCTTCCCCTGTTGAACAGCTTCCCGCTCAGGCCAGCGCTGTACCCTCCATAGCTGCTCTGCCTCAGATCTCCATACCCACAAGCGCCTCCTGCCACCACCAATTAGTTAGTCCTGAGCAAAGAAGAAAGAGAGAGAAAAAGAAAAAGAAGAACCAGTGGTGACAGAGGAGGAGCCGTCCTTGTCTCTGGAAAGAGTGGCCGTGGCTATCTTCCAGCC
Organism: Moricandia arvensis; assembly: GCA_905132765.1. Lineage (NCBI taxonomy): Eukaryota > Viridiplantae > Streptophyta > Magnoliopsida > Brassicales > Brassicaceae > Moricandia > Moricandia arvensis. The sequence continues at coordinate 22,520 of CAJHQP010005913.1, forward strand.
ACCATCTTCGGCGGTGGCTTGAAAGAGGCAGCAGAGAAGAATGAAGAGGTGCAATGCGAGATGCTGAAGACCAGAATCCATGAACAACCAGTGTGGTGTGATTATATTTGGGATCCTCAGAGTCACAAAATGGCAGACAAAAGGGATGCGTTTGAGAGGGTTTTAGGGGTTCCTTTTGATCATCAGGCTCCCCTTTCAAGATTTGTGGGGATGATAGCGACAAAAGATTGCTCTGACATGTTTTGACTTTGATAGTTCCGTTTCAGACCATTTCTATAAAAGCTAGAAAAAAAGAAGAAGAGAAAGACCGATACGTTTTCCAGGCCCATATCATTCGGCGGCCCAGTTTTGAATTCGAAGAAGATTATACAAGAGAAGCGAAACTGAATCCAGCTCCTAATGGGTCATAACGGGCTTGAAGGTTCTAGTGTGGCACAAGGCCAGTTTCCTCCATCTAGTGATTATCAGTCGTTATGCTTTGCTTTGTTTCTTTTATGTTCACAAAACTGCCAATTTTTTTTTTTATTTTTTTGTGGTAGTGGTTGCAGAAGAATGATGAGTCGTCTTCTCCTTGGTCTTATTGTTCTTCATCTATGCATCCTTTCTGCAGTGGCCGACGACGCCGTCTCCAGATTCCAGGAGTACCTCCGAATCGACACGGTACAGCCCAAACCCGATTACTACAAAGCCGTTGACTTTATCAACTCTCAGGCGAAATCCCTCTCCCTGGAATCTCAGACGAAAGAGTTCGTTAAGGGAAAGCCGCTTCTCCTCCTCAAATGGGTTGGGTCTGACCCAACCCTACCGGCCATTCTCCTAAACTCCCACACCGATGTGGTTCCCTTCGAGGAATCCAAGTGGACCCACCACCCGCTCCACGCTCACATGGACAACCACGGAGACATTTATGCCAGAGGTTCGCAGGACATGAAGTGCGTCGGGATGCAGTACCTCGAGGCCATACGCAAGCTCCAAGCTTCTGGCTTCCACCCAATCCGATCCGTCTATCTCTCCTTCGTCCCCGATGAAGAGATCGGCGGCCACGATGGAGCCGAGAAGTTCGCGGAGTCCCACCTCTTCAAGAGCTTGAACATCGGAATCGTGCTCGACGAAGGTAAGTAAACACGCCCTCCTCTGGGATGAATCGATTTGTAGATGACATTTTATGAGTCAGGTCTGCCATCGCCTACTGAGAGTTACAGAGTATTCTATGGAGAGAGGAGTCCCTGGTGGCTGGTGATTAAGGCTAAAGGTCCCCCTGGCCACGGTGCCAAGCTCTATGACAACTCTGCTATGGAGAATCTCCTGAAAAGCATTGAGAGTATTCGTAGATTCAGAGCTTCCCAATTCGATCTGCTCAAAGCTGGTGAAGGCACTGCTGATGAAGGCGATGTCGTCTCCGTTAACATGGCCTTCCTCAAGGCTGGCACACCCTCCCCAACTGTAACTTGTCTCTCCCTTTCTTGTATCTTTGTCTTACATAGATATCCATCTCACTCTTTATTCTCTCACTCCAAGGGTTTCGTGATGAATCTGCAACCGTCTGAGGCAGAAGCTGGTTTCGACATCCGTGTCCCACCCAACGTTGATTCTGAAGCCCTTGAAAGACGTTTGGTGGAGGAATGGGCACCCGCCGCACGCAACATGTCCTTTGAGGTAGTTTCTTCAGCAAAACAGTGTTGAATGTCTCTTTAAACTAATAATGTGGTGTTAGCTGGGGCAGTTCAAGCGGAAGCATTCGGGGGAACCGCTCCTTACAGCAGCAGATGATTCAAATCCTTGGTGGAGGCTCTTGGAAAATGCTGTCAAGGAAGCTGGAGGTAGGACTAGCAAGCCTGAGATTTTCCCTGCATCAACAGATGCTCGCTACTTCCGGAAGGCTGGCCTTCCCGCGTTTGGGTTTTCTCCCATATCAAACACCCCGAGTTTGCTTCATGACCACAATGAGGTGTGTGATGATTTGGTTTTCTGGTGGATCATTATTCAATTTCCTAACGCATATGTGGTTTGGTTTTGCTTTGTTGCAGTATTTGGGTAGAGCTGAGTATTTGAAGGGGATTGACGTGTATGTTTCAATAATCAAAGCTTATGCATCATATGAAAGCAAGAGTGGTTCACGAGATGAGTTATAAACAACAGTGGAGCATCAAGTCCTGCTGTAACAATCATTCAATAGGATCTGGACCCATCATGCATGATGTTGTTAATCAGACAAACATTTTCTTTTCTACTTCATGTGATGTTTCTGGTTCTCTCTGTCGTCAACCGGCTAAGTAGAAGACATTCGCGGAGGATCAGGAGACGAAAGATCGTTGATGGGCCGTACTAAGAATGAAATGGGCCCATTAGTATTAGAATATCGAACCAAGTCTGAGCCATTTAAGTCCACTTTCGCCTTTCTTTGTTGGTGAGATCATCTACACTCTCTTCCAAGGATGCTATCGTCCTCCGGAAGCTCCCTCTTGTGGCGGAACGGTACACATGCATCTCCGCCTTCCTTCAAAGCTGGTAGTTTTCTTTAAACCGTGTCTCTGTCTGTGTAATGGTGTTCTTCTAGCTTAGTCGGAGTTGGCTCAAAATGTGTTTGGCGAATGGGACTTTTCTGGTGCGAAGGGCAACCGCTGGAATTAGTGGTTCCAGAAGCCTATAGAGAATGGAAAGTGAAGGTGTTCCCATTGGCACATACCAAAGGAAGCTGATGGATGCGAAGCTGATGTTTGTTTTTGTTTTCCTTTGAAACGATGTCGTTGGGTTATTTAAATCTGAAACGATGACTCTTCAAAATTGGAATAGTGAGCGTCTCTGTCCAAGTCCACCAACTCTAGACGCAATTATTTTCCGACGACTCTGCCTTCTTCTTCTTCTTCTACTACCTCCTCTATGTTGCCCATCTCATCTTTGCTACTTCTTCTTCTTCTTTGATTGATTCAGATTCATCCTCCCCGACCGGCGAGAAAGCTTTCTGCTTCCTATCGACAACAAGAGTTTCTGATTCCCTCTTGTTCTACTTCAGATGAGCTTTGACAAACAAGCTTCAACCTCCTCCTCCTCCTCCTCTTATACCCTTAAAATGCCGCCACCTCCTCCTAGGGAGGACACGCCTCTTCTCGGCAAGTCACCCCCTCTCTCCAGCCAGTTCAAGACCTTCGCCAACGTCTTCATTGCTGTCGTCGGCGCTGGGGTTCTTGGTCTTCCTTACGCCTTCAAGCGCACCGGTTGGCTCATGGGCGTCCTCCTTCTCGTCTCTGTCTCCGTTTTGACTCATCATTGCATGATGCTTCTCGTTCATACCCGCCGCAAGCTCGACTCTTTCAACGGCGGTTTCTCCAAGATCGGCTCTTTTGGTGACCTTGGATTCGCCGTCTGCGGCTCCCTCGGCAGGCTCGTCGTTGACCTCTTTATCATTTTGTCTCAAGCTGGCTTTTGTGTCGGATATCTTATTTTCATCGGCACCACTCTAGCTAATCTCTTCGACCCTGATTCTCCCACCAGTCTCAGGCATCAGATTACTAGGCTCGGCTCTGACTTCCTCGGAGTCTCCTCTAAGAGTCTCTACATCTGGGGATGCTTCCCCTTCCAGCTTGCTCTTAATTCCATCAAGACCCTCACTCTCCTGGCTCCTCTTAGCATCTTTGCCGACGTTGTTGATCTTGCCGCTATGGCTGTAGTCATTGTTGAGGATTCCATCATTATACTCAAGCAAAGGCCTGACGTTGTTCCCTTTGCTGGTATGTCACTCTTCTTCTATGGCATGGGCGTCGCTGTTTATTCCTTCGAAGGTGTTGGAATGGTCTTGCCCCTTGAATCCGAGATGAAAGACAAGGACAACTTTGGCAAAGTCTTGGCACTCGGCATGGGATTCATCTCTATCATATACATAGCCTTTGGTTTCTTAGGTTACTTGGCTTTTGGTGAAGACACCATGGACATAATCACCTCTAACTTGGGGGCTGGACTTATCAGCACTATTGTTCAGCTTGGACTCTGCATCAACCTCTTCTTCACCTTCCCGTTGATGATGAATCCGGTGTTTGAGATAGTAGAGAGGCGGTTCTCGGGTGGGATGTACTCCGCGTGGCTGAGATGCCTTCTAGTCTTGGCGGTGACTCTGGTGGCTCTCTTTGTGCCAAATTTTACAGATTTTTTGTCCTTGGTGGGGAGCAGCACTTGCTGCATCTTAGGGTTTGTGTTACCTGCTATGTTTCATTTACTGGTGTTCAAGGAAGAGATGGGGTGGAAGCAATGGAGTCTGGACACAGCTATAGTGGGGCTGGGTGTGGTTCTTGCTGTGTCGGGAACTTGGAGTTCCCTGAGTGAGATCTTCTCGGTCAAAGTGTAAGCGTCCTGAAAAGTGAAGCTTCTTGTATCCAAAATTTGTGAAGTGTGCTATTTCATATATATATATTTATGTATGGTTCTAGGTGCATATTATCTGTGATTGTATTTGTATTTTGCTGATGGTTGGAATAAAAGACATCACCTCTGTTTTCTGATTTGTGTTTATTATATATAAATAAAAAATACAAATGTGAAATGCTTCGTTTCTCTATTTCATGCCTTCTTGTGGCTGGTACCTATCTCTCTCTCTCTGTATATATATATATATCTCGCGGCGTTCCATACGATCATCTGATAAAAATTTGCCAATGGGTTTTTTCCTCTGAGTAATGTAATGGTAGTGATTATGAGTTCCTAGTCGACACATTGCAGGTAGCGCTACACGCTGTTTATCATGTCGGTGGAGCCATTTTAGAGTCACAAGCACCTCCGTAGTGATACATCCGCTCACCTGGAAGCTCGTATTTAGGCTTTTCATTTGATCCCTTGTATTTGTTTGTATTACTCTTCCTTCTTCTTCTTCCTTGCGCAGCCACAGAGAACTTAAAGCTTATCAGCATTGTCCTGGATGTAATTATCTAGAGGTCTCCTGCCCCTAATAACCTATTTGATTCCAATAACTTTGTTTTGTTAAATCATTGGGAGTCTGTTGCTTGTGATTATCCATTTGGTTGCCTTCAGGAGATGTCTGCTTCCTCAGTTCATAACGATTCATATCTGAAAGTAAAATCTGCGGCCTCTTTCTCTGATTAGTATTTGTCTTGTACTTTTGACCAGTTCTGTTATCTCAGGATGCGAACATAGTTGCCACATACAGTGACCATCACGGCAATGTACGGCTTGGTAAGGTGAAAATGGGGGATCTTTCATCTTCTTGGCTTTTGGACAATCCTGCCAATCATGTTCGCGCCAAGACCATAGGTTCGCAATAGTGTTTGTTTTTAAAAAGATGTGATAAGTAGAACCATAGATAGATCCCATTGGCAAGGAGACAACTAATAGTGTCTTAAGTGACTGCTTAGCACTCTCACTGGAAGACCAATGGTTAACTTCGTTAGGAACATCTTAGAATTTTCTTCTCATTTCCTTCGTTTTATCCTTAAGCGTGCACATATAGTCTCTGCTCTGGTTACTGACATTTTTTTAATGGAATAGCTAGTGATACCATTTCAAATGTTACCAAAATGGAAGAGAATGCAATTTATTCTACAACTAATCAGTCTACTGAAAGCGAGAATCAGTTTACACGCGTGTAATTTACAAGCCCAGCGAAACTGAAGCGTCAGGTGATCTTTCAAATACCCTTGTAATCTCTGTATCTTTGTTTATAAGCCGACTGGAATCAAGACATTTGTATACCCGTCCAGAGTTTAGGTCATGAAAGGAGAGGTCAACGGACTCTGGACCTGATCCAACAAGATAAGGAAACTGGTGAGCAGATGGCCATTGACAAGTCAATGAGCTTTAAAAACTCGGTCATTGGAAAATACAGTATATGGAGGAGAGACTATGAGAGACCAGATCATTATGGCAAAAGCATATGCTCATATTGCGAAATCAAAAAATGTCACCAACCTTTACGTTTTCTTGATGCAGCAGTGTGGAGAAAATCAACGTGTTATAGGAAAAGCAACCTGTGATGCTGGCCTTCCTTCAAGGTACTTTTTTTTTTACATCCTTCTGGTCAATGTTGATTAGTGAAGCAGCAATCTTATTTCAGTTTTTCCATCCCTTTCTCATCGATAGCGCACTTGAACAAGCAAAAGCCATGCGCCATGCTCTCTCTGTTGCAAAAGACGAGTTATATGATTGCCATGGACTTGCAAAAAAGTTCCGGGCCATGCTTCAATCCACTGAAAGCAATGTAGATGGACTGAAGAAAAAGGGCACCTTCTTAGTTCAGCTGGCCGCCAAAACATTTCCCAAGCCATTACATTGTCTGAGTCTGCAGCTGAACCCGAAGTATCTGTCGATGCTGAATCATCTCAGATTCTACCTTCCTGAGGTATATCCGAAGCTGGACAAGATCCTGTTTCTTGACGATGACATTGTGGTGCAAAAAGACCTGGCACCTCTATGGGAAGTAGACATGCAAGGGAAAGTGAATGGTGCGGTAGAGACGTGCAAGGAGAGCTTCCACAGATTTGACAAGTACCTCAACTTCTCTAATCCAATGATTCTCAGAGAATTTCGATGCAGGGGCTTGTGGGTGGGCATTTGGCATGGATATGTTTGACCTGAGAGAGTGGAGGAAAAGGAACATCACAGGGATATATCATTACTGGCAGGAGATGGTCAGTGAATTACAAAAAAAAACAAAAACAATTAATTAGCTTTCGTGTGATAGAAATGACTCACTCGCTCACTCTATAATAATGAATACTTGAACAGAATGAAGACAGAACGCTGGAAACTGGGTTCGTTGCCACCGGTGCTGATCACATTTTAAAACCTGACATATGCAATGGAGCGGAGCTGGCATGTGCTGGGGCTAGGCTATGACACAGCGCTCAACCAGACAGCTATAGAGAACGCGGTTGTGCATTACAATGGGAACTACAAGCCATGGCTCGGTTTGGCATTCGCCAAGTACAAACCATACTGGTCCAAGTACGTCGAGTGTGATAATCTTTACCTCCGTCTATGCAACATCAATGAACGAATCGAGGTTGGACTTGGGAGGAGTAGATGAATGCACACGAAAAGACAAAAGAGTAATATATATACTTGTTTTCGTTGTCTAGTATAGCATAGGAATCAATCAAGGATCATCCATATCTTGGTAGTAAATTTGTTTCTTCATTTCTAGAAACGTAAAATCATCGTTTTCAGTCCTCAAGAACAGAATGTAAATAATGAAACTGCAATCAAAGACGAGTCGTTTTGAGCTTTTATTATTGCTTGAGCTAGTAGTATCGGGGAAAACGCATCTCGCGAATAGAGCTGCCTGTTGGTGTGTATGTGTTATTAGGTTGATCTCTGAGTTCTCTGTCTCATCCACACTAGCTCCCTCTCCTGGTTCTGAATCAACCCCACAGGGACCGAGCACCCATAGGTTACTGAGAAGAGCCTTACCACTGTCTTCAAATGCTTCTAAATACGATTAATGAGTCTGATCAGACAGATCATCATCTATTGAGTGAGCCCAACCACCTTAAATATTATGTAGTTATTTTGTGACTAATTCTAACTTGCATGCTTTCTGCTGTTAGTGTTTTGGTCACTTCCTCCGGAGCTTAGCAAGCATTCTATTGACTTTGGAAAAAGAGATCTATTCAATTCTCTCTCGCCGAAAGGGGGGAGGAGAAGAGTGCTGAGCACGGAAGAGCAGCCTTACTCCCTCAACCCTTTCTCCCACAGCCAAAGCCACCTGGCCCTATACAGAGACGTCTCAGCAGGCTACTGCTTTGTACCGACCAGCTGGTGGGACTCCCTGGGCGTGTGTTCCTGAGGAGGATGCCTAAGTAGACCCCAGACGTTTGCTTCTTCAGGAGTGAGGATGTAAAGAAAAAATCCTTATAGTGTTTAACACTAGCCCAAGACCGTAATACCCGAGAAACCCGAAAGAGTCAAAGAGAATTTCTAAGTATGAAGATTAATGTGGAAGAACTCTCAAAGAGATTTAGAGAACTTTGGGTAGAACACTCTTTCTTTCTCAAAGAAAACTTCTTATTATTATTCAACTTCTTATTTTTTTTTTTTTTCAACTTCTTATGTTACAAATGAGAGAGAAATGAGCTATTTATAGGCTCCAAAAGTACAAAATATCTTACAAACCTAATCATAATATCTAGATTTTTCTATCATAATATCTAGATTTTTTTTACAAAAATATCTAGATTTTTCTACCACAACCTCCTTACTTTCTAGATATTTTATCAAATTAAAACTTTTAGAATATGGGCTTAATTTGGGTTTAGTCCAATAAGAGATTTTAGATTATAAACCCATAATCAAGCAAAAACCCAAAATCAAGTTTAACTTCAATACTCCCCCTTAAACTTGATTTTGTCCACCATTCCGAGCTTCGAGCGAAGTATCTCGAATTGACCTTTTGGTAGTGACTTGGTGAAGATATCCGCAACATTGTCCTCGCTTCGAATTTCCAATGCTTCAATTGTTCCATCAAACACCTTCTCTCTTATAAAATGATGTTCCAATTCAATGTGCTTTGTCCTTCCATGGAAAACAGGGTTGTTGGCTAGCTTAATGGCACTTTGGTTATCTCTATATATGGCAACAGATTTATTGATTGGCTCCAACAAGTCTTCAAGGAGTCTTCGAAGCCATATGCATTCTTTAGCTGCGAGTGCTGAAGCTTTATACTCAGCTTCAGTGGTAGATAATGACACGGTTGCTTGTTTCTTGCTGCACCATGAAATGCTTGTGTCTCCACATAAGAACACAAAACCTGAAGTTGACTTTCGATCATCTAAGTCTCCACCAAAGTCAGCATCCATGAAACCATGAAGAGAAACCTTGGCATTATACTTGTACATCAAACCCATGCCAAGAGTTGTCTTCACATACTTTAATATCTTCTTTGCTGCTTCTAGATGTGGCTTCCTTGGTTCCTGCATAAACCGACTAACAAGACCAACCGCAAAGGCAATATCTGGTCTTGTAATGGTTAAGTATAAAAGACTTCCAACAAGAGAGCGATAAGGTCGAGGATCGGGTAACAAGGATCCTTCATCACGCTTAAGCTTCATGTTAGTATCCATTGGAGTAGAACGTACCTTTCCTTGGTGTACTCCAAACTTTTCAACAATCCTTCTTGCATAACTTTGTTGGCCGATGAATATACCATCCTTAACCCTTTCGACCTCTAGGCCAAGAAAATGATTCAGCTCACCTAACTTCTTCATCTCAAACCTTATCGACATATCCTCTTGTAGGCGAGCAATTTCAGCATCATCATTTCCGGTGATGATCATATCGTCCACGTACAGGAGGACTACTACGTGAACTCTTCCACTCTTCTTGAAGAATAGACTTGGATCAGCATTTGATGCTGTATAGCCACAAAACTGAAGATATTGAGCAAGCTTTCCATACCAAGCTCTCGGAGCTTGTTTTAACCCATACAAGGCCTTCTTAAGCTTGCAGTTGCTACTGGGCTAAAGGTCTCTTCATAATCTTCTCCATACTTCTGAGAGAACCCTCGAGCAACCAACCTTGCTTTATATCTATCAATGCTCCCATCTGCTTTTCGCTTCAGTCGATACACCCATTTACAAGAAACAGGTTGAGTATCCTTGGGTTTCGGAACTAAATCCCAAGTTTCATTTTTTATGAGAGCATCCATCTCCTCCTTCATTGCGGTCTCCCATTCCGCAACTCCTTTTGCTTCATTGTAAGATGATGGCTCATCTTCATCCAAAGGAGCTGCAAAGTAGCAAGAGTACGTGGTGACAAACCTTTCATCTCTGAACCGAGCGGGTTTGACAATATTTCTTTTTGGTCGTTGGTTGGCAATGGAACCATGATTTTGTTCCTCTTCTTCATCTTGGTCAATGCTCCCCCTTTCACCTTGATTCTCCTTTTCAAGACTTTCATACTCACTCTGAACTTGAATAACTTGTTCACAGTCTTGGAAGACCCTGAGACATCTTGCTCAACCAAGACTTGAGGTGGTCCATAGTAAGATGATACTTCATCAAAGACAACATCACGAGACACTGTGTATTTATGTGTCTCCGGATCCATACACCTCCAGCCTTTCCTTTGTTCATCATAACCGACAAAGATACACTTCTTTGCCTTTGCTTCTAACTTTGTTCTTTGAGAGTCGAACACATGGACATAGCAGACTGATCCAAATATCCTCAGATGCTTCACCGTTGGCTTCTTTCCGTGAATCATCTCATAAGGAGACTTCATGTTGTTTGGACTAAGTGGCATCCGGTTGATGACATAGGCTGCACATCTCATTCCTTCTGCCCATAAGGCTTTAGGTAAATTCTTGTCATGTAGCCAGCTTCTGCACGTCTAGGTTAGATGCCTAATCTTTCTTTCTGCTACTCCATTTTGTTGAGGTGTATATGGACATGTATATTCTCTCTTAATGCCATTCTTTTGGCAAAAAGAAAGAAACTCCTTTGACATGAACTCTCCTCCATTATCCGTCCTAAGAGTCTTTAGCTTCCGACCAAGCTCTCCTTCCACGGTAACCTTGAATTCTTGGAATCTTTGGAATACCTCTGATTTTTCCTTCACAAAGTATACCCAAGTGTACCGTGAGAAATCATCTACGAACAACAACATATAACGGAATCCGGAATAGGAGGATGTTGTTGTTGGACCCATTAAGTCACTATGAACCTTCTCCAAAGGACCACTGCATCTTGAGGTTGATTGATCAAATGGAAGTCTATGTGACTTTCCATATTGACAACCTTCACAAACTTTCCCTCCATCTTGAATCTTCAACTTTGGAAGTCCGTGAACCAAGTCTTTATTCACCATTACTTTTAGCTTGGTCATATTGATATGACCAAGTCTTGCGTGCCAAATAGAAGCATTATCATTTGTACTCATCTTCTCCACATAGGCATGTGACGCCGATAAAACATATAAGTCCTTAACCCGTGCTCCAGTGTGAACAACGTCCGCCTTTAACTCTTTAATATTCTTTAAAAATTTAACATCTCTTGGACCAAATAGAACATAGTTACCTGAGTCAACCGCATTCACCACCGAAAGAAGATTCTTCTTAACTCCAGGGACATGGTAAACATTCTTGAGGGTGATTGGTTCTCCATCATCTCCTTTGATGATAACGGTCCCTTCCTTCTCAATTCGATGGATTGAATTGTCCGCAGTAATAATGGCTTCTTTCCCGTCATGATGTTGAAGACTAGAAAATAACTTCTCATCTCCGGTAATATGATGGCTACAACCCGAATCCACAATCCAATCATTTCCCAAATTTTTAGTTGTGGATGTACCTGGATGTGCAGCTTCCACCGTGAAGCATTTCCCCCATTGTTCGTCTTCAGTATGACTTCTTTTCTCCGCCATATTTGTTTCCTTCAACTTGACTCGACAATCCTTTTTGAAATGCCCAAGCTTTCCACACCGGTAGCACTTGAATTTTTTCTTATCTCCTATGGAAGGTCCATCATTGTTTCTTGGACAACCATCTCTCGTTTTAACCTTAAAGTTTTGTTGTCTCCGGGCTACAAATGCACTTCCCGAGTCATCCGTGATTTTGACTCCTGACATTTGCATGGCTAGGGACTCTTGCGAAGCTAGCAGATTTTCAAACTCTTTCAAGGAAGGCTGTGTAGCCCATCCTTGAACTGAAGTCACAAACGGTGTATACTCGGGCCGTAAACCTCGAATAATATACCGCTTTAACCGTGATTCAGAAATAGACTCCTCTGGATTTAGAGTATTAATCTCAGAGCATAGATTTTTCACCTTAATGAAAAAATCTGAGATTGAAGACTCCCCCTGCTTTGCATTTGCAAGCTCGTTCTCCAATAGTTGTAGCCTGGCCTCATTCTTCTTGTTGAACAATTGATCTAATGCTTGCCAAATTGAACTAGCAGAAGTACACTTTGAGACATGCTCAAATATGCTTGAAGATATGGACCTCTTCAAAGCAAACTCCGCCTTGGCATTCTTCCGTGTCCACTCCTTTGTCGCTTCCGCGGTTGCAGCATTTCCCCTTGGTGGTGTTGTGCTACTACCACCGACGACATCCCATAAGTCCTCACTCACCAAGTACGACTCCATGCATGACTTCCATAACCGGTAGTTAGATTGGTTTAAGATTTCCATTCCCAATCCAACAACACGACCCGTTGATTCCATACTTAGAATAAACCCGAGCTCTCTTTAAATCGATCTTGATTAAGGACAAGATTAGAATAGCTCTGATACCATGTAAAGAAAAAATCCTTATAGTGTTTAACACTAGCCCAAGACCGTAATACCCGAGAAACCCGAAAGAGTCAAGAGAATTTCTAAGTATGAAGATTAATGTGGAAGAACTCTCAAAGAGATTTAGAGAACTTTGGGTGGAACACTCTTTCTTTCTCAAAGAAAACTTCTTATTATTATTCAACTTCTTATTTTTTTTTTTTTTTCAACTTCTTATGTTACAAATGAGAGAGGAATGAGCTATTTATAGGCTCCAAAAGTACAAAATATCTTACAAACCTAATCATAATATCTAGATTTTTCTATCATAATATCTAGATTTTTTTTACAAAAATATCTAGATTTTTCTACCACAACCTCCTTACTTTCTAGATATTTTATCAAATTAAAACTTCTAGAATATGGGCTTAATTTGGGTTTAGTCCAATAAGAGATTTTAGATTATAAACCCATAATCAAGCAAAAAACCAAAATCAAGTTTAACTTCAATAGAGGAGTACCCTCGCATGAGATACGCCCGCAGGTACTAGGTTCGAGATTCCCTCGCGCTTCCACTCTTTCAAGGGCCTTTTGGAAACTGCCTGACCGTGATGGAGATGGTCACCACTAACTACAGTTTGGAGTATGCCTCCCAACTTCACACCATCTGCCATGCCCTTCAGGTATACTAGTATGAACCAATTCAAATACCAATTTTGCTGTTAATGATATTGATACGTTTAAAGATTGAAACGGTAATTGCAGATGATTAATGGAACTGTAATTATGGGCTTAAGTAAAAAAAGCTTTAAGTAAAAAAAAAAAAGTCAAGTTTGATCGAGTCATGATACATATCCATCCCCATTAAATAAAAACAAATGTAATTACTTGTCAATGCACTGTTGGAACACTGCTCAGCATTGACTCGCTCCCATGTCTTATGCATTAACATTATTTGTTTGGTTGACATAAGCAACCTTTGAAGAATTTCAATGGTTAAACAACCTTTGCTTTTTATATATAAACACTCTTAGTTTACTCACAACTGCAGGCCTTTGATCTCCAGAGCTCAGAAACCTCCATCGTCCCAACCTCTCTCAAGGTGCCCTTTCTGCAACCCCACCCCGGCGACCATCACCAAGTGGTGTGGGGCCTCGATTCTCCAAGGAATCTGCAGCTCATACGTGGAGCCACCAACAAGACTTTTGCATTTTTTGCTCTAGTCTCCTGCCTGTTACGCCGCTTCCTGGCCGCCTGCTCAGATCACCAGCTACTTACCTGCGAAGGAATTGCTGGAACAAACTTTGCGACCAAGAAACAGTGTTTGGCAACAGATGTGGCCATCCCAGCAAGTGGAGCTACCCTCTCTCATACTACGCCAGGATGTTCGACCTCCACGCTGCTCTTGCCGTCCCTCTCCTAATCAGACGCGACCGCACCGCCCAATTTGTTCTTCCTTTCTTCTACCGCAGAGACTGCCCCACACTCAGAGGTTGATCCAAGATTCCCTCGCCTTCCAACTCAGCCTACGCTTCCAGAGCTCACCATATCTGATGGTAGACGACCAGATAGTGGAAGAAGCCAGGGACGCACCCACGGCACTAACGACAGATCACCCTAGCAGACCAGCAGCACATAATATATCAGAGAAGTCACCCTGGATATCACGCATGTCCCCCGAGGACAAGGGCAAACAAGTGTCTGCTTCTTTTGAGTATCAGAGAGACAAGTTGAAGCTCGGTGCGAGAGTAAGAGAACCTGCTTTCTTTTTTTCTTCTTCTTCTTTGGAAAGCAGAAAATGCAAAACAAGGGCTGAAAAGGATATCACTATGGATATTCTCAGACAACACTTTGCTGGCAGCCTCAAGGACGCCGCTAAAAACATTGGTGGTGTGTCTTTTATATAGTATAGATGCTCCTTCGGATGATGATGGTATTAAATACTAATGATTATATTGCAGTATGTCCGACGACCTTGAAGAGGATCTGCAGACAACACGGAATCTCAAGGTGGCCATCGAGGAAGATCAAGAAAGTCGGACATTCTCTTCGGAAACTGCAGTTGGTGATGGACTCTGTTGAAGGAATTCAAGGCTCTTTCCATGTATCCCCCTTCAACTTAAGCTTCCCTCAACATCAGGGTTCTTCTTCTTCTTCTTTGCCCGTCCACGTTCCCCCAAAGTCACTACCTTCTTCGTCTGGCACCCAGAGCTCATCAGGTTCAAGCACATGCTGCTCGTCCGAGGAGAAACAACTCGATGGTTTCAAGAAACCAGCTCTCAGCCATCCACAGCTGGTTGCTCAAAGTAGACTGAAGGAGGAGCAAAGGCCAGCTCGTGTGACCTCCTCTCTACCCCCAACAGCTCCAAGGAATTGTGGGATGAAAGTGAAGGTTATGTTCGGAGATTCGAAGATGAGCATGAGCCTGCAGCCCCACTGGCGGCTCCGAGACCTCAGAAGAGAGATCGCAAAGCAGTTTGGAATGGATGATATTTTGACAAGTAACTTCAGTCTCAAGTATCTGGACGATGATCAAGAATGGGTTCTCTTGACGTGCGATGCTGATCTAGAGGAGTGCATACAAGTCTACAAGTCCTCTCTTAAAGAAACTGTCAGAATATTGGTTCCACCGTCCCCCCCCCCCCATTTACTTTCGTTAAATTCATCCTAATCAATACATCTAATCACTTTTTTTTTTTTTTTGCATATAGAACAGACTTGTTTGATCCATCCAAATGTATTATTTAGTTGTTGGCTTCTTGTGATCCGTTTTCCTTGTATACTAGCTTTCTGTGAAACCATTACTACCTCCGTTTCGATTTAATTGTCATTGTAGAGAAATTTTTTCGTTTCAAAATAAGTGTCGTTTTATAATTTCAATGCAAAATTTATTAGTTTTATTTGTTATTTTATTTTTCTATTGGTTGAAATGTGGTTAGGTGTATAGGTAATTGTGTTTTTATCTAGAAAATATATAAAATTAAATGATTTATTAATCTGCGTGTACAAAC
>CAJHQP010005914.1:0-42150 GCA_905132765.1 Moricandia arvensis
TATGACTGACAACGCCTCTTAAAGTCAAATCCGGGCTAGAAGCGACGCATGCGCCCGCCGCCCGGATTGCCGACCCTTCAGTAGGAGCTTCAGCTCCAAAGGCCGTGTTCTTTGGCTAAGTCCGTTCGGCGGAAGCGCCGTCGCACGCCTTGAATTATAATTACCGTCTACCGAGAGCGGCGCGGGTAGAATCCTTTGGCAGACGACTTAAAATACGCGACGGGGTATGTTAAGTGGCAGAGTGGCCTTTCGCTGCACAACGATCCACTGAGATTCAGCCGTCGTTGTCAGCTAAGATTCGAAAGCCCTCCCCCTTTCCAATCATAACAAGTTCCCTCCACACAACAACAACATCTAAGTCAACAAAAATACACTAAGTCCACCAAAAAAAAAAAAACACAAGTTTATATAGCTATTCGGATTCCGGCAGAGGTTTGAGATTTTTACTTGGTGGAAATCGCTCTCGGTGTACCAGAGATTTTAGCATAGAGCGTGCGCCCAAAACAAGAGGATCACAAGCCAAGTTGCACGGCTGGCTCAGGAGCACTAAATGCAATGCGGGGACTGTTTTTGCTCCTGGAGAGAGAGAGTCAATTAAAGTAGCATGCAGTTGACAAAGTGTTCTTGCTCCTGGGTCATCAAGTGTCATCTGGATGTCAAGTCTGTGTTCTGCGGTCTCAAAGGGAATAAAATCCATCCGAGCTCTCCTATAACCTCAAGGGAAAATGATTCCCGGACTCTCTTAGCAAAAAGATAATTCCTCAGACAGCCAAGGACTTTTAGCATACGGGAGGCTTTTAGCCGAAAAGCTAGCATTAGGAACCGCAGTCAATGTCCTTGCGTACTCGGGCCACTGGAATGTGTGCGGATGTCGGGGGAATGATAAGATGAAAACCAGAGACGAAAACCCAGAGCTCTTGATAAATAGAACTGATCAGTACATGAATACTGTGTCTGCAGTGTACCAAGGGGAAAAAAAACGCGACCAGGACTGGATCGGGTCATGAAAATCGAACAAGGACTGGGGGGATCGGGTCATGAAAACTCGATCCCAGTACTGATCAGTCATGAAAAATCGAGCCAGGACTGAAATCGGTCATGGAAAACCTCGAATCCAGGACGTAATCGGGTAATGAAAAACGAGCCAAAAGGACTGATCGGTGTCATGAAAACTCGAAGTCAGACATTGATCAGTAAACGTCTGAAACTCGAGTGCACAGATGTCAACGTGAATCGGTCATGAAAACTCGATCCCAGACGTCTAATCGGGTCATGACCAAAATGAGCCAAGGAATGGAGAGGGTCATGGAAAACATCGATTCAGATGATCGAGTACGATGTAAAAGCATACGAGTACCAGTGTACCTAGAATCCGTGTCATCGAAAACTCGAACCAAGGCTATCGGGTCATGAAAAATCGAGCAAGAAGAGCTGATCGGGTCATGCGATAAAACTCGAGTCCAGGACTGATCAGGATACGTGAAAAGCTCGAGTCCAGTGTGACTGATCGCGGTCAGTCTGAGTAAAGAGAAACTCGAACGCAAGGCTTGATCGGGTACATCGGGAAAAATCGAGCGCGAAAGGGACGGATCGGCGTCATGAAAAATCTGCGATCCAGGAGCTGATACAGTACGTGAAAACTCGGCGAGCCGCAGTGTACTGATCAGGGTCATGAAAGCGTCGATAAAGACTGATCGGGTCCCGATGAGAAAAATCGAATCGTCAGGCATCTCGAGTCGGTCACGTGGAAAACTCGAGTCCAGTGTGACTGATCCGGTACGTGAGAAACTCGAACCTAAGGCTATCCGGTCATGAAAAGTTCGAGCCATAAGCGAGGGCTGATCGAGGTCATGAAAAACTTACGCTCACCAGATCTGATGATCTAGTCGTTGACGTGACTAAACTCAGAGCGCCAGTGTATGCTGATCAGGGCCCGATTCACCGTCATGGAAAGCTCGATTAAAGTACTGAGTCGGGTCTATGAAGAGATCTGAACCAAGGACTTTGTCGCGAGTTCGTCAGTGAGAAAACTGCGATGCCAGGACTGATCAGAAGTATGGCGTGAAAGACTCTGCGCGATGCCAGAGTGCTAGCTGATCCGGTCGATGAACAACGTCCGATCAGTACTAGATACGTCATCTCGAACACCTTCTCGTAAAACCTAAAAGGACTGATCGCGTCTTACGCAGACGACTTATGGTTGCTATAGAAAGATATCGAGGCGCGCAAGTGTGAATCAGTACGTGAAACCTCGATACAAACGTACTGATGCCGGTGTCATGCTATGAAAGACGTCGCTAACCGCCAAGATGAGAACTTATCGACGGGCTTCATGTGAAAATTCGAGCTCGATGAGGACTGATCGGGTCATGAACTCTGATCCAGGATCTGATCGTAACGTGAAAGAAAGGTTGTTCTCGTGAGCCAGACGATACTGATCAGTACGTGAAAACGCGAGCCTCGAGTACGATAACATCGAGGTCATGCAAAACATTCGCGCCAGGACAGTCCAGCGGACAGCCAAATCACCCGAGAAAGGCAAAAAAAATCGCGTTAAAAATAAATAAGTATATGTTTGATGAAGACTGGTTTCTGAAAGGACAACAGTCAGAAATATATGGGTAAGTGAGAAAGAGTTTTAGAGGGACACTTGTCAAGTTCTAATACAAATAGCTTGCTGATAGACAGGCCGCGTTAAGACCATGAGAGTCCGACCTTTGTAGCGTTCATCGTTGCGGATGACGAGTGGATGTTAGAAGTCATATCAGCAAAATATGAAAAACTTCGGTTTAACCAAGGAAAATAGCTTTAACCATGCCTTATCGCAGCATGCAAAAAATCAGATTAGCACAATTCGGAGTGTATTATTGTGTACACGACTCGGAGAATACTCCGGGCAACACAATCAATGTCTACTGGTGAAGAGTCTGAAAAAAGGTGGTTTTGTCTATATAGGGGGTGGCATCTCCTTGAGCCTGGATCACGGCGGGTGGGAGTCGGACTGGGTGTGGGATATGTCGGCTCTGACGGTGCTATAGGTGACAGAGCATGATCAGGATGGACTGAGGTTGCGTCTCGACCGATGGCCGGGACTGTCACTGCGACGGTTTTACGGGCGGCGAGGCGTTTTGCCGGCGACGGTATGTCGAGGCGGACGGCGTTTTGCCCAACTGACTTCTTGGTCCCGCACTTGCGTGGACATAATGTCTGGTTTCATGCCCGTATTTCACAGTGTGCTCTTGGTCTGATTTTCATACGCGAGAGTGGTTGGCAAGATTGGTGCTTTAGGCGGGGCAGAGGTACGATTCAGGTGGTGCATGAGTCGGGTGATGGGTGGATAGCTAGTGTTTGTTGGCTCTGTGCTCGCGCGCACGTACCAACAGTCAAACCACCTCTCCTCTCACGTGGTTATCTGTCGACGAGCAAATGTAATGCTCGTTGATAGTGGTCGGGGTCTGTGTTGCGTACGCTATCTGGAACGGAATTGTTAAGAACTTGCTTAAGATTCTTGCTGTTGCGGCGGCATTTCTCCTTCAGCCGTGGCTTAGGTGAGGTCGTGAACACACAAAAGCTGTGGCACACATTGGTGTGATCGCTCGCGTCATTTGCATAAGAATATGATGCACTCTGGGCTCCGTTTACGGCGTAAAGGAGTGAACGCAAACGCACTGTTAGCTGAGATATCGCCGGCGATCGCGTGTTGAACGGAAAGATTGTATTCGCGGATGGCGTGATATGGTTACGAAGTAATTCATCCCAGCAAGCATTTCTGTGCTTCGGACAATAGAGTTGAGCGGACTAAGACCCAACATGTCGTGTTTCTCAATATTTCGCTGGTGTTTGCGGGTTTGCTCATTCTCGGTGCTGGTGTTTGCCGGGCCGTCTTCTCAATTTCCGCGCTGGTGTTTGCAGGGTTTCTCGCAAGTTCGCTGGTGTTGCGTTATTTGCTCGTGTTTGGGGTTTTTCCTCCATTTCGCTGGTGGTTTGCGGTTTCTCCGATGCGCTGGTGTTTGCGGGTTTACTCAGATCTCGCATCGTGCTGCGTGGTTTCTCAAAGTTGCGGTGTCTGCAAACCCGTGTGCTCAGTCCGCTCGTGTGTTTGCGGCGCGTTTGCTCAATCTCCTCGTCGCTTTTGCCGGGTTTCTCAACGAGCTGTGTTTTGGCGGGTTTCTCCTCTCGACTGCTGTTTGTTTTCTGTGGTTTCTCATTTCGAGCTGTGTTTGCGGGTGTTTCTCCACACGACGCTTCGCTGGTGTCTTGCGGTTCTCACTGCACGACGCTGGTGTTTATGCGGAAGGTTTCTCTCTCACGACGCTGGTGTTTGCGGTGTTCTCAACGACGCTGGTGTGTGCGCGGGTTTTCTCAACAGACGCTGGTGTTTGTGCGGGTTTCTCAACGACGCTGGTGTTTGCGGTTTCTCAAGACGCTCTGGTGTTTGGTCGGGTAGTTCTCACACGACGCTGGTGTTTGCGGGTTTGCTCCACGACGAGCTGGATGTTCTGCGGGTTTCTCTGCGAGACGTCGTGGTGGTCTGCGGGTTCTCAAAGACGCTGCTCGTGTTGCGGGTTTACTCGCTCACAGACGCTGGTGCTGAGTGTTTGCGTGGTTTCTCCGCGAAAACGACGCGTAGAGTGTTGCGGGATTCTGCTCTCACAAGCGTATCGGACGCTGGTGTGTGCGGGTTTCTACTTCTCAAGACGCTGGTGTTTTGCGGGTTCTAAAGAATGCTGGTGTTTTGCGGGGTTTCTTAATCTCAACGGGACGGCTGGTGTTTGCGGGTTTTCTCAACGACGCTGGTGTTTGGCGGGAGATTTCTCAATATCGACGCGAGGTGTTTGACGGGTTTCTACCAAGAGACGCTGGTGTTTTGGCGAGTATCATCAAACAAGAAGACTCGTGTGTTGCGGGTTCCTCTACACACGACGCGTGGGTGTTTGCGGGTTTCCTCACAAAAGACGCTCGTGTTTTCGGGTTTCTCACGGCGCTTTGGTGTTTGCGGGTTTTCTCAACGACGCTGGTGTTTGCGGGTTTCTCATATTACGCGGTGGTTGCGGGTTCTCTAATTGCCCTTTGGGGTGGGGTTTTTTTGCGGAAACATGACATGGTCCTTGCCCGTGATTTATGAATGCTACTGGTGATCTGCCAGTAGTCCCATATGCTTGTCCTCAAAAGATTAGCCATGCATGTGTAAGTATGAGACGAATTCAGACTGTTGAAACTGGCGAAATGGGCTCATTAAAATATTATAGTTGGTTTGATGGTAACTACTATCGGATAACCGTAGTAATTCTAGAGCTAATACGTGCAACAAACCCCGACTTCTGGAAGGGATGCATTTATTTAAGATTAAAGGAGGGTATCGAATCACGCGGTGCCTCTGCCCGTTTTGCCTGATGATTTCATCGAAACCGACGGATCGGCATGGCCTTTGTGCTGGCGACGCAGTCATTCAAAATTTCTGATGGTTTGCCCTACAACTTTCTGATGGTAGGAATAGTGGCCTACCCATTGGTGGTAACCGGGTGACGGAGAATTGGGTTCGATTCCGCGAGAGGGAGCCTGAGAAACGGCTAACCACAAGCATCTCTAGAGAGGGAATGCGAAGACAGGCGCCGGCAGAGAGATATTAGCGTTTCAATCTCGTAGAAACGAGTCGGGAGAATAGTGGACAATAAAATAGACAAACACCGTAGCGAACAACTATGATCTTCCACTCGAGCGGATATGCGCTCTCATCTCGGTGGAGTCGCATGGAGAGGTAAGATGGTAAAAGAAGAAGGTTACAACATACTATAATCTCCAATATACGATCGATCACATTGGTAGGAGACAGGTTCATGGGATGAACCTCACTATGCAGACGCAGCGTACTAATTTAGTCTGCAGTCTCTTTTCGTCGAAGATGCTGTAGTTATTTATCCCAGTGAGATATCTGCATAAGAGGTGTGTATGCCATTATTAGAGTATAAAGTAAAAAGATCTCTGTGTAGTTTTGAACCACTCTAATGGGTGATGGGGTCCGATCTACAGGAAGTGGGAGCGTCCTCTATGGAACACGCTCACCGGTGGCCTTGCTCCCTTCTGTCGGCGGATAGCGTGAACATTCTCCTGTGAGCACTCTACTACCACCTGCAATGCTGGTCGTAT
The DNA here is from genome assembly GCA_905132765.1 of Moricandia arvensis. Classification (NCBI taxonomy): domain Eukaryota; kingdom Viridiplantae; phylum Streptophyta; class Magnoliopsida; order Brassicales; family Brassicaceae; genus Moricandia; species Moricandia arvensis. The sequence goes on from CAJHQP010005914.1 coordinate 6,148, forward strand.
GTCACATTCATAGACCGCACATGTTACTATGCATAGTAAATTACGAGCTCCTCAAAAAGGCGAGATCGCGCTACCGCTCTGCTATTACACTCAGCAACGAGGTGGTGGTATTACCGAGTTTCATGTGATGGGTAGTTATATCAGTCTCATTGGAGTGTTGGACTCTCGAGGCGGGAGAATGTTCTATTTGGATGTTAAGTGCTCGAGGAGGACAAGAATTCCGAGGTAATTCGGGGATCCATTCCGGTATGAGCATGTTAATAGTCTAAAGGATGAGGGTGAATAGACATACACCATCTTATTGCTTCGGATTCACTTATGTAATAGCAAACTGTCCACCAAACCTCGCCGAAAGCTATAAAAGTGTGAAACAATGGAAAATGTGTCATTGTCACTTGAGAGAGAGATTCGTGACACTGTATAAGGTTCAAGGCACGAATCAGCACGATTCAGTCACCTACACTGTCCACTATACCAGAGAGCAAAATGCTTACGGCTCGAACCGCATAGATCAAACAGAGTTGAGTACATGTAGAGGACCAGGGCGACACTGGGTATCAGCGCGATAGGTGGTTACTAGTATTTCTAGGCGCCGCTGTGGTCACCTCTCTTGTTTTCTTGTTTATTTGGAGTTTCACATCCAAATGGTTCTCTTGGAGTTTCTAACTGAGAGGGGGAAATTACTGGCGAGACATAAGGAGCTTTAGAAGATACATTAAAGGAATATCGACAGGTAACGGTGCACGAACGTACCGCTGACTGACGTGGAGAACTTGGGCAGGAGCTAAATGTTATGTATCTCCAAGCACAACGGAGGAGCACTTTTCACCATAGGATCACACGTTTACACCTATTGTATAGGTTTGTATTGAGCAGGAGAAAGCCTTAAGAGAGGAGCTCTAATTATTCCTTCTGATCGCTATGCCGCGTGCGGTGGGGGCATGGGCCGGGTTCTTAGTTGTGGAGCGATTTGTCTGGTTAATTCCGAGTTTAACCTCACGCCTATACGATGTCACATCACTTTGGTTCACCTGGTTCTATTGACACTTGCTTATACGTTTTAGACTCAACCCGTTGGTATGCTATTCGCCCCACTGTACGTACGTGAAGCCGGGCTTCTTGAGTAGGAGGACTTGATATGCCGTTTAGGCCAAGGAAGTATGAGAGACTGGTCAGAAACAAGAGGTCTGTAGGAATATAAGTTCTCCTCATGTTAAGGTATGTTTCTGGGTCCGTATATTGCCTGCGCAAGCTACTCTTATCTGATTGTCTCATTTTTATCACAAACACCTAGCGATCTCGAGTTCCACACATCCTTTGCGATTAGTGCCTCGCCTGGTCTTAGCTCATAAATCTAAGCTTGTATATATTTCACTCCGTTGATTGTCGCACCTCATGTATTCATTTTGGCAATTGTTGAGTTCCTTTCTCGCTAAAACGGAGGAATTCTAGTTATAGGAACCTTTTACACTGGCTTGTGAGTTCATGGTTTACCCTTTGTGCACAAGACAGCGAGGTGGCGGTGGACTACGTCGGCCCGTATGTGTCACCACTAGCACGAGGGAACGACACGCGCTTGCCTACCTAAAACCGGACTTGATATGACTGCCGGTTCGAAGTTGGTTCGGAATACGACAGCAGAGCGGCACTGTTCGGATGGTTCGCCGTTCTGCGCGCGAGGTCTGCAGATAAAGCTCACAATATCCTAAACACCTCAATTTATCAAGTAACTAATGAGGAATGGGAGAAGTGTAACAAGGTTTCCGAACTCAGGTATGAGACAACCGACGGGAAAGGAATTCGGATGTGGTCGGAGGCCTAGAGCAACACGGCAAATGACCACCTCGAGATACGATGAAAACATCAACTCTCCGGCGGGCTGGCAGGAGTCTATGACGTCGTATCACTCAGATGCGTGACCTGAGACCGATCACGAGGTGGTAGTAAGCTGGTCATGTCCTTCAGTCGAGTGGCCAAGACCGAGACCGACTGAACTGGTTCTAGGAGGTGCTCAGATGGAGACGCATTCGGTCATGCATGCCGCATCCAGCTCTACACGCCGGGAGAGCCCACACTAGAGACCGGCTCTAATGCAAGAACGCGAGGAAACTTGTAGCAAAAGGAAAGTATTGCGCAGATAATCTGAAGCAGCACTGCGTTTCGGCCAACCCGGAGACGGTGTCTTCTAGCGCGGAAAGTTGGCTGCGGTACTCAGCACACGAAATACCCTCCTAGAAGAACGCACCCTTCTACGGGCGGCAGATCACAAGGGATGAGTATCTCGTGCTCTCGCACGGGATGAAGAAATACGTAGCGAACATGCATACTGGTGTGAATTGCAAGAATCCGTGAAACGCATCGATAGATCTGCGAGAGAAGGAATGCACAAAAGCTAGTGGCGCAGCAAGAGGCCTCTTCTTGGCCTGGATTGTGGAACGAGTCCATGGGTAGTTCAACAACCGTCGTCACACCCTCCAATGGCAACAGCCTGATCCGGACATCCTCTCGAGGAAAAGGGACGGAAGCTGGTCCTACTGCCCTCGAGTGTACCTATCCGTGCACGCGTGTTGGCCAAAGATGCGAGGAGAGAAAAGTGACGTCAGGAGGTTGTCTGTACGTTCCGTACATTCCACTGGAAGGTGCACAGTTTACAAACACCACTACAACCGTCATAACAAAAGAAAGATTTTCGATTGCTGCATGAGGTTCCTGTTGCGACTTCGATTTGTCCCTGGTCCCTGAAAAGTCGGCGTATGAAGCGCAGAAGTCCTCAAACCTCAGTAACATCAGCGACCCCAGGACTCGTATCACAGAGGCGCAGGAATATACGGGGAGAGCGCGCACTAGGCAGTTGTAGAACTTTTTAAGCATATCAATAAGCGGAGGAAAAGAAACTAACAAGGATTCCCTTAGTAAGGCGAGCGAACCGGGAAAGAGCCCAGCTTGAACACATCGGACGTCTTCGGGCGGTTTGGACAGAAAGTATGTGAGGTAAGCTCTGGAGAAGTCAGTGCCTCGACCGGGAAAGCAGGACTCGGTTGTCCTCCAAGGCAATTACCACCCTGGAGGGGGGACGGGACACATTTGACACAACCAAAGGGGGGCGCCAAGAGGCTGACGAGGCCCCGTCGTGCGCGCTCAGGACACTTGTCACCTGTAACACCACCGAAGGAGAGCGTCTGAGGAGTCTCATGTAGGAGGGAGATCGGTGTTAATGTTACTGCGGAATAGGGCCGCCCAAATAATGGGGAGCGTGTAAATCTCCGAGTTCAAAGGCTAAATAATGGCGGCGTAGAGCAGGCGCCTCGGATAATGGAGAACAAGTCCAAGAAGATAGAGAAGCAACCATGTCAAGGTTCCCTTGTGGTTTAAACCGAAGAAGATACAAGACATGTTTGACAATGCCAACATTATTGGCGTAGTGGGAGCTTGAAGAGATAGAATAACGGTACATCACTCCAAAAAGAAGTAGTTGCAAGAGAGCAATGCAGCTTCATAGAAGTGTGTAGGGGAGGAAGGGAGTAGTCGGATACGAGGAGGGGACAGCCGAACAGATGGTGAGCGCATCCCGGTCGTATGCTGACACGGAGAAGAGCAAATGGAACGAGAGAGACGCGCCACCGCATCGAGGGATAATAGGCACAGGGCCTGATATGAGCGAACCGCCGGTATCCACGTCAAGGAGGGAGGACTATGGAGGGTCGGCCTTATCAGCAGACGAAGAGGGACTGTACAGATAAACAGACAAGCGTGCCCTCCTGTAACAGACGGGCGCGACATGAGCGTCTGATAAGAGATTGCAAGTAAAGCCTTCTGGATGTCTGCCACGCAGACACTGCCTGCTCGATAGTAGTGCTTCAAAGTCGCACCAAGGGAGGCGTAGGCTTCAGGATCAGCCCAACGGCACATGCTAGACCGAGCATCGAGGCACGTAGAGTGGCGTCTTGCAATCCTATGCTGGAAAATGGAGAGTATCGACCTCGGCACACGGATTGTGACCACCAACGGGACACACAACGGAGGTCTGACATGTTGTGCGATGAAGCGCTGGTAGACGCTAAAAACACAGCATAAAAGGGTAAGGAGAAACCGCATGATGAATGGGGAAGGTCCACCTTACGGGTGGGACACGCTCTCGTAGTACGGAGAAGAAAGGCCTTGGACTTTATCTGAGAAAGGGTTCGACTTGTCGTAGAGCAAACAAGGGCTCCGAGGTCGAAGCACCAGAGCACGAGAGAGATTAAGGATTGGCTTGAGACAAACTAATGCCTGAGCGGGGCCCAAGTCGCATAGAAATCGTGGGTGAGGAGCCCGAAGGCAGAAAGTGTGCAGACGTGCCCAAACTCCGATATATCTCGTGTTGTGACTTGGGAGTATGGAATATGTGTGGAATGGGCGGCGGACGAAGTGAGAACATAACAATATCGGATTAACCAGTCTAGTAAGCTGGTATTGCTCCTTGGCGAAGTTCACTTGTAACGCAGGTTACTAAGGATAGGCATAGCTCGCCAGGCACTATATCAGAGTACCCGGCTTAATTACTATCATTGGGGTAAATGGAGTAGAATTAGTAGGACGCACACGAGGGGGGGCACAATGGCACACGGCTCTTCTAAGTCAGAAGCTCTTCATATTATTTCTTCACACTTATGACACACTGTGTTATGGGGAGATATGAACAGGGTGTGGGAAAGTCGTTTGTGTTGTGATGAGTGTGGGGTCTCCTATGTTCTGCCAACTTGAACTGAGAAACGCAGCTCTATCATAAACGCTTGGGGTCTCCATTGGAATATTTTCTGTGTAAGAGCCAAACTTCGGCTGGATGCGGTCGAGGCAACCGAGAATGCTCAGGCGAGTTGATTTGAGGCTGCTCGCATCCAACAAAGCCCCTTTGAGTTTCAAGGGCCCGCAAAATGGCACCGACACGACTCTAGGTACTCCGCTTGACTTAAAGAACCCCTCACACACAAGGGAAGAGGTGTTGGAACATCGATTAAGGACAAAAGATCAAGAATTCAAGGCAGGAAACGAGGAGTGGAAGGAGAAGAATTGAATTCGCTTAAAACAAACCGGCTGAAGCACGAACATATACAGCTAGCAGAGCCAAACTTCTGAGTGGTAGCACATCTTCAAACCCATGCTGGTAGTATAATAATCAATAGCAAGAACCCTCTGACAATCTGAAGAACTAGAGCCGTTGCCGAGACAGGCGCGCTGAAACTTGTCCTTTATTTTATAAAGAGAACCGTTTTGAACTTAACAAGAATTCTACACGCGGTGTAATCCGAGTGAAATGGTCGTCTCTTGGGTTGGAAAGAGAGTTTTACGCAAGCCACGGAAAGAGATGGTAGTTATAGTTTGCCACGCAGAAGCAATCCGATTGGTTGCCGCGGGTCCGCTGGCAAAATTAGGGGGAACGAACGGAATGCCCTGAGCACGGGCGGGCAGCGGAGATAGACCCGTCTCGGGTTGCGTATGAACTTCAGGTACTCGTGTACTAAGTTAGCCAAATATCCAAATCGCCGCAATGAGACACTCAGTCTGAAGGCCGAAATGAGGGACCACAGAAGCGTTCACCCATGCTGGGAGTATCGGAGGCACACTCTATGGCGACACAGTGGTTAGTTTCGCCGACAACCATACAAGAGTTGAGGGAAACGCCAGATCTCTCGATAAGTGGGAGAGGGCCGTCGAACTTCGAGAAAGAGGAGTTATCCGTGGATGCCTTTACATAGATTTCTGGTAGATACACCAGTGGAGAGACGTGGCGCGCTTTAAAGACAGAGCGAATCGGTTTACGGATGAGCGGGATGACAATCGGTCGGAGGTTTCCGTGAATAAGAGTTTAGTCTATTGATCTACACTGTCAACTAACCAATCACACTGCCGAGCGAAGTTGGTATAAACGCATTCAGCCGCGAGGGTAGGGTCCAGCCCGGCTTGACGCAAGAGCACCCGGATACCGCCTAGCTTGATGACGTCACGTTGCGTGTGTTGATGAGGTGCACAATGTTGCCTGGTCTGGCCCATCTTTGTTACTAAATATATATCGACGGTTAGGTAACACCGAAGTGCCGGTGCTAGAGTGCCCACGCAGAGTTGTAAGTCGATAACCTGGAATAACAAGGAATCGTACTGCAAATGGGAGAGGATACTAGGGCGGAGCTATTGGAACAAATGGTAAGGACAACGGTAAGATCAGCGCATGAGAGAATATAGTAGTAGGTCCGACATAGATAGCTTTCAGGGATATATAGGATGGGCTCATGAGGGGCATTAGAGGGCATCGAGAGGAAATATTGCCACTAGGTTATCTACAGATAGCCATCCGTCGAGAGTGGTATATGAAGCATGAGTGATTACTGCTCTCGCAGAGAGCCATAACATACATTGTGGCATAAAAGGTCAGAGAATTCTCTGTGGTACGGGGTCGTATACCTCGTGTCCGGTGCGAGGTGGACAGAGAGCACTTGGAGATAACTATCGAGGCATAGAACATCTGGTAGACCGTAAGTAACATTCCTGAGATCATCGGTAGGGCTGTACCTGAATGTTTTGAGGGAGTTGAAAATAGCTTCTCGAAATCGCCAGACAACATACTTGACGAGAAAGTGCACCTTTTTGAACAGATAACTTGGGTTTACGCGAGTTTTTGTTGTGGTGCAGATGGAGTTAAGGTGATGAGCAGGAGAAGATAGCGAGCCATTCAAAGACGTGAGGTCAGGCCGATCCAACCACAGTAGGAGAAGTGAGGAGTTTCCATGGGCTTGCTGGTTCTATAGGCGATTTGTGAGGGACTTTAGCACCATTGCAGCTCCCTTGACTTAAGTGATAAAGAAGGATGTTGGATTCAAGTGGGGAGAAGCACAAGAGAAGGCTTTTCCAGAGCCTAAAAGAGAAGCTTACTCAATCACCTCTCCTTATGCTTCCTGATTTTACTAAAACATTTGAAATAGAATGTGATGCCTCAGGAATTGGAATTGCTGCTGTGTTGATGCAGGATAGGAAACCTATAGCATACTTCAGTGAGAAGCTTGAGGAGCCACTCTCAACTATGCAACTTATGACAAAGAACTATATGCCTTGGTGAGGGCATTACAAACGTGGCAACACTACTTGTGGCCCAAGGAGTTGTCATACACACTGATCATGAGTCCCTAAAGTATCTAAAAGGGCAGAGTAAGCTTAGCAAGAGACACACAAGGTGGGTTGAGTTCATGAGACCTTCCCATACTGACCATGATTTCAAGGAAGCCTATGCTTCTTGTGCTAAGTTTGCTGCAGGGCATTACTTAGAAAAGAAGGCTACTTGTTTTATGACAATAGATTGTGTGTGCCTAATTGCTCTTTGAGAGATCTTTTGTCAGGGAATCCCATGGGGGCAGTCTAATGGGACACTTTGGGATTGCCAAGACCTTAAAAGTTTTGCAGGATCACTTCTATTGGCCGCACATGAAGAGAGATGTGGAAAGAATCTGTGGGAGGTGTGCTACTTGCAAGCATGCCAAGTCCGCAAGTCCAATCCCAGGGTTTGTATACTCCTTTACCCATTCCACACCATCACTGGAATGACATTTCCATGGACTTTATTGTAGGTTTACCTAGGACTAGAACAGGAAAGGACTCAATCTTTGTGGTTGTTGGTAGGTTCTCTAAGATGGCACATTTCATAGCATGTCATAAAACTGATGATGCATTGCACGTTGCTAACTTGTTCTTTAAAGAGGTTGTTCGTTTGCATGGCATGCCTAGGACTATAGTTTCTGATAGGGACACTAAGTTTCTTAGTTACTTCTGGAAGACGCTTTCGTCTAAACTAGGCACTAAACTGTTGTTTTCTACTACATGTCATCCACAAACTGATGGGCAAACTGAAGTAGTTAATAGAACCTTAGGAACACTCCTGCGTGCATTCATTAGAAAGAAATTAAGGACATGGGAAGAATACTTACCACACTGTTAATTTGCATACAATCATGCTATGCATTCTGCTTCTAAGTATTCACCTTTTGAGATTGTTTATGGGTTCAATCCCACCTCTCCTTTGGATCTAATGCCTTTACCTGAGTGTGAAAGGATCAGTCTAGATGGCAAGAAGAAGAAGAGGTGGTCCAACAGATCCATGAGAAGGCTAGACAAAACACTGAGCAGAAGACCAAGCTTTATGAGAAGCAAGCTAACAAGGAGAGACGTGTGAGAACCTTTGAAGTTGGTGACCAAGTTTGGTTGCACCTTAGGAAGGATAGGTTCCCCAACGAGAGGAAGTCCAAGCTGATGCCAAGGGTTGATGGACCCTTCGAGATCATCCACAAGATCAATGACAATGCCTACAAACTTGATCTCCAAGGTAAGTATGATGTATCAAATAGCTTCAATGTCACTGACTTGGCTCCTTTTGCTGTAGATGAACCTGATTTGAGGACAAATCCTTTTCAAGAGGGAGGGGATGATGTGATCATGGACCGGATCACTAAGGAGAACAAGGAGAGTCTAGATGAGCCACATGAAGCCACATTGCACCAGCAGCCTGGTGATGTTGCTCTAGCCATTCCTGAAGGTCCATGACTCGTTCCAGAGTCAAGAAGCTTAAAGAGAATGTTGTTGGATTACTCACTTCACATCCACAACAAGAAAGTCTTGGACAAAGTCTGATCCGAGATGTCTTGATCACCATTCAAGCCATCTCTACATCAAGCTGAGTTAGTGTCTAGGCAAGACATGGGGTGCGTGCTCTTTTCCTTGCTTTTGGTTTTGTCCATGAGGTTTTCCGGAGGAAGGTTTTTAACGAGGCCACAACTTGTCTTCACATCACTTAGGTCCTATCTCGGTCCAAGACTAAAGAAGTTTACATTTTAATTCATTTTAAAGCTTATGTTAAACTTAGACTATAGTTTCCTTTTGCTTAGTTCCGAAACCCTAGAGAGCATGTTCTCTGGTTTCTCATTATTTAAAGGGGTCTCTAAACCCTATTGTAATCATCCATCTGTCAATAAACAAGTATATTTTCTCCTTGATGGCTCTCTCTCTAGAAAGTGTGTCGAGTCTGGTGTGTAATATCCAGAGACCTAAGGGTGGCTAATTTGGTGTGTCATATCCGAGTTATTCATCTAGGAGTATCAAGAGATCATCCATCCCTCTTGTGTCACCATTCAATCCACAAACCTTGAAGAACTTGAGTCACTGATTCGTTCTTGCAAGGACCTATCCACTCCCATCAACCAGAGAGCATCCTAGGGACGCATCACCAACCAACTTAGAGCATAGTCATAGAACTCAGTGGCAGCAATCTGAATCTTCTTGTGGTTTGTGTACTGCTTACACTGAAAGACTAACTCAATCTTCTTCTCCCACTCAAGGTAGGCATCCGGATCAGCTTTGCCATGGAATGGGGGTATCTTGATCTTCAAACCAGCATGCTCATCTCCCTGGTTCATCCTTCTCTCTTGGACACGCCTATGTCTTCTTTGGCTTAGCCTTGAGGATGAACTGAGGTGTTCATACTCATTGTCAGTCTCCTCATAACCATCATGCTCTTGGCGAGTTGCATGAGGTCTCTCTTCTCTCCTAGTCTCTCGGTTTGGCAATTGACTAGTAGCTCTCCTGATGTCTTCTCTGAGCTCTCTCCGGATGTCATTGAGGTTGGCCCTCATCATCTCGGTCATGGTTGCCACCATGTTCTGGTTGAGTTGAGCCGACATAGCCTACATGAGAAGCTTGTTCTTCCTGACGAGTGCAGCTTCTTCTTCAGACTCGGATCCCATGCTTCCTGCACAAAGGTAAACAAAAATAACCAGTAAAAGGTTTCTAGGTAACAAGATAAGCAAAAAGGAAAAAGGGAGAACACGAAATCAAGCTTGTTTTGCAAGACAAAAGCAAAAAGGAAAAAATCGGATAGGTAAAAGGAAAAGGGTTTCCGCCTACCAAGCAAAAAGGAAAAACCTCTAAACTTTTTTCTAATCTTCTCTAAGGTTTTCTAGCACCCTAACAACCTTAATCTACTCGTGTTCAAGGTGATTAACAAGTTAAACAGATGAAACAAAGTGATCTACAAAGGCAAAGACTTATGCGGCTAGGGTTTCTCTCTCTAGGGCTTCCGCAAAGCAAAAAAGGAAAAGTTTAAGAACCTTGTCTAATCTCTTATGAAACTCGAGCAGCCCTAAACAGATTAGTTCTACTGCTTATTCAAGGTGATAGAGATGAAACACGGATGAAACAAAAAGAACAAGAGAGAAAACGAGTACTTCCCAACCAAACCTGGCTCTGATACCACTTGATGCGCCCCTAGGATGCTCTTTGGTTGATGGGAATGGATAGATCCTTGCAAGAACGAATCAGAAACTCAAGTTCTTCAAGGTTTGTGGATTGAATGGTGACACAAGAGGGATGGAAGATCTCTTGATACTCCTAGATGAACAAATCGGATATGACACACCAATTTAGACACCCTTAGGTCTCTGGATATTACACACCAGAACTCGACACACTTCTAGAGAGAGAGCCGTCAAGGAGAAAGATAACTCATTGATTAAAAGATGGATGAGTACAATAGGGTTTAGAGACCCGTTTAAATAAGGAGAAACAAGAGAACATGTTCTCTAGGGCTTCGGAAATAAGCAAAAGGAAACTATAGTTTAAGTTTAACATAAGCTTTTAAAATGAAATAAAAATGTAAACTTCTTTAGCCTTGGACCGAGATAGGGCCTAAGTGATGTGAAGACAAGTTGTGGCCTCGTTAAAAATCTTCCTCCGGAAAACCTCGTGGGACAAAACCAAAAGCAAGGAAAAGAGCACGCACCCCATGTCTTGCCTAGACACTAACTCAGCTTGATGTAGAGATGGCTTGAATGGTGATCAAGACATCTCGGATCAGACCTTGTCCAAGACTTTCTTGTTGTGGATGTGAAGTGAGTAATCCAACAACATTCTCTTTAAGCTTCTTGACTCTGGAACGAGTCATGGGACCTTCAGGAATGGCTAGAGCATCATCACCAGGCTGCTGGTGCAATGTGGCTTCATGTGGCTCATCTAGACTCTCCTTGTTCTCCTTAGTGATCCGGTCCATGATCACATCACAAGGTGAAAATTCTCAGGTCAGATAATGGTGGAGAGTACACAAGTCATGCATTGAAGCAATACCTTGCTCAACATGGATTATTCACCAGAAAAGTTGCCCTTACACTCCTCAACAGAATGGAGTTGCTGAGAGGAAGAACAGGCACTTGATGGAAGTAGCAAGATCAATGATGTTTCACACCAATGTTCCAAAACGATTCTGGAGTGATGCTGTGATGTCTGCTTGTTATCTGATCAATAGGACTCCAATTAAAGTCCTCAACGACATGTCTCCATTTGAGGTCCTAAACAAGATCAAGCCACCTTTGGACCACTTGCGTGTGTTTGGGTGCCTCTGTTTTGTGTTGATACCAGGGGAGCAGAGGAACAAGCTTGATGCTAAAAGCTCAAAAGCTATGTTCATTGGCTACTCTCCAACTCAAAAGGGTTATAAGTGCTATGATCCAGTGTCAAGAAGGGTTTTAATATCAAGAGATTTGAAGTTTGTGGAGACAAAGGGATACTATGAGGATAAAAGTTGGGATGATTTGAAGGATTTAACTCAAGCATCAGAGAAAGCCACAAACCTCAGGATCATAATGGAGAGTCTTGGTATTGACATGCCTCATGTAAATCAGGAAACAAGAACGAATTCTCCTGAAGCTGCACCTGGTCCAGAAGCTGTAGTTGATGAAGATGGGGTTGATGAAGCTATCCATCCTGATCCTGAAGGGGGAATCAACAAGAAACTCATGATCAGGATGAAAGGCAACAAACACAACAAGAACCAGTGAATCAGAATGATGAAACAGAATCTGATAAGGAAGAAGAACCTGAAGCAGTTCAGCCTCTTAGGAGAAGCACAAGGCTGAGAAAGGATCCTTCAAATTGGATAAACACAAGAGTTTACTTCAACTCTCATGCAGTAGCTCATCCTATACGAGCAGTGTTCTCTTTAGCTCAGTATCCTCAAGAACATCAGGTGTTCATTGGTGAATTGGATCAGGAGTATATCCCAAGGTCATATGAAGAAGCTATGGAGCATGAAGAGTGGAGAGAGTCTGTTGGTAATGAGGCTAATGCAATGATAGTCAATGATACTTGGTATGAAGCTGAGCTTCCCAAAGGCAAGAAGGCAGTAACAAGCAGATGGATTTTCACAATCAAGTACCTAGCTAATGGAAAGGTGGAGAGGCGCAAGACAAGGCTGGTAGCAAGAGGATTTACTCAGACATATGGAGAGGATTATATTGATACCTTTGCACCAGTAGCAAAACTTCACACCATTAGGATCATTTTCTCAATTGCTACTAACATGGAGTGGGATTTGTGGCAAATGGATGTGAAGAATGCTTTTCTGCAAGGAGAGTTAGAAGATGAGGTCTACATGCATCCTCCTCCTGGTCTAGAACATTTGGTCAAACCAGGGAATGTGTTGAGACTGAAGAAAGCAATCTATGGCTTGAAGCAATCACCAAGGGCTTGGTATCACAAGGTAAGCACCACACTGAATGGAAGAGGGTTTAGGAAGTCAGAAGCTGATCATACTCTCTTCACACTGACCAGTACAAAAGGTATCGTTGTTATCCTAATATATGTGGATGATATTATCATTACAGGAAGCAACAAAGAAGAGATCCAGGCCACTAAGGCATTCCTAAAATCAGTGTCTGACATCAAGGATCTTGGAGAGCTCAAGTATTTCCTTGGAATTGAAGTGTGTAGATCCAAGGAAGGATTATTTCTGTCTCAAAGGAAGTATGCAATGGATTTGTTGAGTGAGGCAGGAACATTGCAGGAAGACCAGCTAAGACTCCTCTTGAAGATGGGTACAAGGTGTTGCGAGAGGGGGAGTTTGAGAACACTCCATTTGTTGATGTCAAGAAGTATAGAAGAATGGTTGGGAAACTCATCTATTTGACCATCACAAGACCAGACATCTGTTTTGCTGTGAACCAAGTCAGTCAGCATATGCAAGCTCCTAAGGTCCATCACTAGAACATGGTTGAGAGGATCATGAGATATTTAAGAGAAGCTCCTGGTCAAGGCATTTGGATGGGTTGCAATAGAAGCACAGAGATTGTGGGGTATTGTGATGCGGATTGGGCTGGTGATAGAGTGGACAGGAGGTCTACAACTGGCTATTGCACCTTCATTGGAGGAAATTTGGTCACTTGGAAGAGCAAGAAGCAAAAGGTTGTGTCTTGTTCAAGTGCTGAAGCAGAGTACCGATCTATGAGGAAGCTTACTAGTGAACTCATATGGATCAAGGGACTGTTGAGGGACTTGGGCATAGAGACAACCTCTCCTATCACCATGCATTGTGATAATCAGGCGGCTATATACATAGCATCCAACTCAGTCTTCCATGAGAGAACAAAACATATAGAAGTGGACTGTCACAAGGTTAGGCAAGCAGTGGAGCAGCAAGTAATCCTTCCATGCTACACTAGAAGTGAAGATCAATTGGCTGACATGTTCACCAAAGCAGCCAGCACCAAAGTCTGTGAGTTAATCCATCCTAAACTTGGACTCATAGACCTCACATGTCACTGATCCTCTTGCCATGAAGTATTCTACTCTTTTTCCTTGGCTTGGTTTTTATCCCAAGTGGTTTTTTCCAAGCTAAGGTTTTAATGAGGGAATGCTTCATGGTTTCCAAGCTTGACAAGTCCCTATGGTCAAGCTTGAGGGGAGTGTTGACATGAATAAGAGAAATGAAGCTTAGAGAAGAAGAGATCAAGAGAAGCAGTCTGGATCAACCAAAATAGTGTGATCCGTACATCAGTCCAGTCTCAACCTAACTTGGTGTAGAAGGCAAGCAATGGAGTTTGCTTGCATTGTGATCACGTGTGTAGACTTGTCTGAGGCTCTGGATGACTATGACCTGAGGAAAGAGCTGTTGGAACAAGAAAACAAGAGAGAGTCACATGCTGGTATAAGGAGGAGACAGGCAAGGGAGCTGTCACTTTCACACTTCTGGCTGAGCCATTTTGTCTCTACTTGGCTAGTATTGTTTATTCATTTCTGTATGCAAGTTGTGTATCTCTATTTAAATGCTGTAACCAGAACCAGAATGAATTAAGGGAATTATTCTCCTCTCTCTCATCTATTTTCGAAATCCCTCTCTCTCTCTCTAGTTCATCATGTTCTTCATTCTCCAGAAACAAACTCTCAAGTAAATCTCTCATTCTAACAGGAGTCACTTCGGTTAAAAGTGGGATAACTTCTTCATCATAACTCCAATGATTAACTTCAGGGTGATTATCCACTGATTTATGAGTCCAAATCAAGATTCTTACATCTTTATTCATTCTGGTTTGATTCGAATCCAGAAGAAATTGCCAAATCTCCAAAAGGGTAAACTGGAGTCATTTCGGTTAAAAGTGGAATAACTTCTTCATCATAACTCCTATGATCTTGATTCAGCTTCAGGGTGATTCTAAACTGATTTATGAGTCCACATCAAGATTCTTACATCGTGATTCGTTCTGGTTTTATTTGTATCAAGAAGAAATTGCCAAATCTCCAAACAGGGAAAACTAGAATCACTTCGGTTAAAAGTGGGATAACTTCTTCATCATAACTCCAATGATATTTATTCATCTCCAGGGTGATTCTACACTGATTAATGAGTCCAAATCAAGCTTCTTACATCGTGATTTCTTCTGGTTTTATTAGTATCAAGAATAAATTGCCAAATCTCCAAACAGGGTAAACTGGAGTCACTTCGGTAAAAAGTGGGAAAACATCTTCATTCATAACTCCTATGATCTTGATTCAACTTCAGGGTGATTCTACACTGATTTATGAGTCCAGATCAAGATTCTTACATCTTGATTCATTATGGTTTTATTAGTATCAAGAAGAAATTGCCAAATCTCCAAACAAGGTAAACTGGAGTCACTTCGGTTAAAAGTGGGATAACTTCTTCATCATAACTCGTATGATCTTGATTCAACTTCAGGATGATTCTACACTGATTTATGAGTCCAAATAAAGCTTCTTACATCGTGATTCATTCTGGTTTTATTAGTATCAAGAAGAAATTGCCAACTCTCCAAACAGGGCAAAATGGAATCACTTCGGTTAAAAGTGAGATAACTTCTTCATCATAACTCCAATGATATTGATTCAACTTCAGGGTGATTCTAACTGATTTATGAGTCCAAATCAAGATTGTTACATCTTGATTCATTCTGGTTTGATTAGAATCAAGAAGAAATTGTCAAATCTCCAAACAGGGTAAACTGGAGTCACTTCGGTTAAAAGTGGGATAACTTCTTCATCATAACTCCAATGATTAACTTCAGGGTGATTATCCACTGATTTATGAGTCCAAATAAAGCTTCTTAAATCTTGATTCATTCTGGTTTAACTAGAATCAAGAAGAAATTGCCAAATCTCCAAACAGGGTAAACTGGAATCACTTCGGTTAAAAGTGGGATAACTTCTTCATCATAACTCCTATGATCTTGATTCAACTTCAGCGTGATTCTAAACTGATTTATGAGTCCAGATAAAGATTCTTACATCTTGATTCACTATGGTTTTATTAGTATCAAGAAGAAATTGCCAACTCTCCAAACAGGGCAAACTGGAATCACTTCGGTTAAAAGTGGGATAACATCTTCATAATAACTCCAATGATATTGATTCAACTTCAGGGTGATTATCCACTGATTTATGAGTCAAAATTAAGCTTCTTACATCTTGATACATTCTGGTTTGATTAGAATCAAGAAGAAATTGTCAAATCTCCAAACAGGGTAAACTTGAGTCACTTCAGTTAAAAGTGGGATAACTTCTTCATCATAACACCTATGATCTTGATTCAACTTCAGGATGATTCTACACTGATTTATGAGTCCAAATCAAGCTTCTTATATCGTGATTCATTCTGGTTTTATTAGTATCAAGAAGAAATTGCCAACTCTCCAAACAGGGCAAACTGGAATCACTTCGGTTAAAAGTGGGATAACTTCTTCATCATAACTCCAATGATATTGATTCAACTTCAGGGTGATTCTACACTGATTTATGAGTCCAAATCAAGATTCTTACATCTTGATTCATTCTGGTTTGATTAGAATCAAGAAGAAATTGCCAAATCTCGAAACAGGGTAAACTGGAGTCACTTCGGTTAAAAGTGGGATAACTTCTTCATCATAACTCTAATGATTAACTTCAGGGTGATTATCCACTAATTTATGAGTCCAAATAAAGCATCTTACATCTTGATTCATTCTGGTTTAATTAGAATCAAGAAGAAATTGCCAAATCTCCAAAAAGGGTAAACTGGAATCACTTAGTTTAAAAGTGGGATAACTTCTTCATCATAACTCCTATGATCTTGATTCAACTTCAGGGTGATTCTAAACTGATTTATGAGTCCAGATCAAGATTATTACATCTTGATTCATTATGGTTTTATTAGTATCAAGAAGAAATTGCCAACTCTCCAAACAGGGCAAACTGGAATCACTTCGGTTAAAAGTGGGATAACTTCTTCATCATAACTCCAATGATATTGATTCAACTTCAGGGTGATTATCCACTGATTTATGAGTCAAAACTAAGCTTCTTACATCTTGATACATTCTGGTTTGATTAGAATCAAGAAGAAATTGCCAAATCTCCAAACAGGATAAACTGGAGTCACTTCGGTTAAAAGTGGGATAACTTCTTCATCATAACACCTATTATCTTGATTCAACTTCAGGATGATTCTACACTGATTTATGAGTCCAAATCAATATTCTTACATCTTGATTCATTCTGGTTTGATTAGAATCAAGAAGAAATTGCCAAATCTCCAAACAGGGTAAACTGGAATCACTTCGATTAAAAGTGGGATAATTTCTTCATCATAACTCCAATGATTAACTTCAGGGTGATTCTACACTGATTTATGAGTCCAGATCAAGATTCTTACATCTTTATTCATTATGGTTTTATTAGTATCAAGAAGAAATTGCCAAATCTCCAAATAGGGTAAACTAGAGTCACTTCGGTTAAAAGTGGGATAACTTCTTCATCATAACTCCTATGATCTTGATTCAAACTTCAGGATGATTCTACACTGATTTATGAGTCCAAATCAAGCTTCTTACCTCGTGATTCATTCTGGTTTTATTAGTATCAAGAAGAAATTGCCAAACTCTCCAAACAGGGCAAACTGGAATCACTTCGGTTAAAAGTGGGATAACTTCTTCATCATAACTCCAATGATATTGATTCAACTTAAGGATGATTCTAACCTGATTTATGAGTCCAAATCAAGATTCTTACAACTTAATTCATTCTGGTTTGATTATACTCAAGAAGAAATTGCCAAATCTCCAAACATGGTAAACTGGAGTCACTTCGGTTAAAAGTGGGATAACTTCTTCATCATAACTCCGATGATTAACTTCAGGGTGATTATCCACTGATTTATGAGTCCAAATAAAGCTTCTTACATCTTGATTCATTCTGGTTTAATTAGAATCAAGAAGAAATTGCCAAATCTCCAAACAGGGTAAACTGGAATCACTTCGGTTAAAAGTGGGATAACTTCTTCATCATAACTCCTATGATCTTGATTCAACTTCAGGGTGATTCTAAACTGATTTATGAGTACAGATCAAGATTCTTACATCTTGATTCATTATGGTTTTATTAGTATCAAGAAGAAATTGCCAAACTCTCCAAACAGGGCAAACTGGAATCACTTCGGTTAAAAGTGGGATAACTTCTTCATCATAACTCCAATGATATTGATTCAACTTCAGGGTGATTATCCACTGATTTATGAGTCAAAATTAAGCTTCTTACATCTTGATACATTCTAGTTTGATTAGAATCAAGAAGAAATTGCCAAATCTCCAAACAGGGTAAACTGGAGTCACTTCGGTTAAAAGTGGGATAACTTCTTCATCATAACACCTATTGTGAGTTTTGAGAGAATTAGAGAAAGATTCGACCAAGAACTCCAGAAACAAGCTCAAGAACATGAAGAACAGCAAGAGAGAAGAGAAATTTCGTGGGAGAGAGAGAGAGAAAGAGAGAGAGAATGGAGAAGTGAATTATTATTATTCAACTTGCTTGTTTAGGTTTCTGGAACCAGCACATAAATAGAGTAGACAAATATCTAGGATAATACTAAACAAAGGGAAACCAAGAATAAGAATAAACAATGCAGGAACAGTCCAACTGTCTTGGGCAGGACCACCAGACTGAGCAAGCAGGACTGTCTTGGGCAGGACCACTAGACTGAGCTCAGGACCACCAGACTGAAAATGACCTCTCCCAACAGTTGTCTTGGCAATTTGAACTTAGTTTCACATGTGAACCAGCTTCCCCAACGTTCCTTTTGTTCAGGCAAGCTCAGGTAAGTCTTCTTGGCTTATTCTCGTCCAACTCTCCACTTCCTTTGCTTGCAAGTCACGTTGGATCACTTAGGTTGTACGGACAGCCTTGACTTCCAAGTTATCTTGAATCCTTGTTTAATCCGAACCAATTGATTTCCTCTTGCTTCTTATTGCTTCATCTCAACACTCCCCTCAAGCTTGACCATAGGGACTAGTCAAGCTTGGAAACCATGAAGCATTCCCTCATTAAAACCTTTAGCTTAGAAAAACCACTTGGGAGAAAACTAAGCCAAGGAAAAAGAGTAGAACACCTCATGGTTAAGAGGATCAGTGAGATGGGATATCCATGAGTCCAAGCTTTGAATGAATGAACTCACAGACCTTTGTGCTTGCTGCTTTGGTGAAGATATCGGCCAACTGGTCTTCACTTCTAGTGTAGCAAGGCAATATAATTTGCTGCTCCACAGCTTGTCTAACTTTATGACAATCCACCTCAATGTGTTTAGTCCTCTCATGGAACACACTGTTGGATGCTATATGAATGGCAGCCTGGTTGTCACAGTGCATGGTGATGGGAGTTGTAGTTTCAATCCCCAAGTCTCTTTGCAAGTTTGTGGTCCAGGTAAGCTCACTAGTAAGGTTTCTCATAGCTCTATATTCTGCTTCAACACTTGAGCATGATACTATCTTCTGCTTCTTGCTCTTCCAGGTGACTAAATTTCCTCCAATAAAAGTACAATAGCCTGTTGTAGACCTCCTGTCCACTCTATCACCAGCCCAATCTGCATCACAGTACCCCACAATCTCTGTGCTTCCATTGCAAGCCATCCACACACCTTGACCAGGAGCTTCTCTCAAGTATCTCAAGATCCTTTCCACCATATTCCAGTGATGAACTTTAGGTATTTGCATGTGTTGACTGACTTGGTTCACAGCAAAACATGAAAACTAAAGAGATATCTGAGGTAATAAGAGTATATGAGACGTTGAAAGAGATTAGAGAAGAGATTGAAAAGACTTGGAGACTAAAGTTTGAGAGGAGACTAGAAATCCATTTCTGGATATGAAGAACACTAGAGAGAGTAAGAGAGACTCGAAATGTTTGCTTGTTTATTCATCTGAGTATAGGTTACAATATATAGGAAAGCATTAACCTTAGCCACAAACGGTCATAAAGGTTAAGGTTATCAAGAGGGAGACGTGGTTAGTCTGAGGGAGAGGCGCGCCTTCATTTGAATACTTGGCTGAGGAAGCTTGATGCCTTTGGCATCTTGACCAGATGCCTTCTCCTTTCCAGCCCGAGCCAGCCTGTCTTGGTCAAGCCTTATCCGCGAGCTTCTTCACTTCATTTACCGGGTAAGAGGCAAGTTAACTTCTCTTTAACCTTGCACCCATTTACCTTAGCTTCTCCCTTCCTTGTGACACACGTTCTTGCCTTGTACGGATAGGGAGTTGTACGGCCTAGGGCCATCCGTACACTTTTGCCCTATTTTAGCACAAGATCAAAATGTGTTTAAGTTGAGTTTAAACACACCTTGGTCGAGTTGTCCGTACAGTAGGCGTACTGTCCGTACACTCGCCCTAGCTTTGCACTTCTTTCCTCTTGATCCCATTCTCTTGGTTTAAGCTTCTCATCCTCTCTTCTTCCTATACTCAGATCACACTTGTGCTCCATTTCTTATTTGGTTCAACACTCCCCCTCAAGCTTGACCAAGGGGAACCGGTCAAGCTTGGATGTCATGAGATCTTCCTCATTAAAAACCTTGCCAAAGAAAACCCTCCTTAGGGATAAAACCTCAGCAAGGAAAAGAGTAAAGACCTCATGACAAGAGGATCTAGTTGCGCCTGGTAAGATCACTGAGTCCTAATCTGTGATGAATGGACTCAAGTGTCTTCTGTCTTGGAGCCTTAGTGAAAACATCTGCCAACTGATCTTCACTCCGTGTAAAGCAAGGTAAGATCACTCCTTGGACTATCATTTGCCTCACCTTGTGGCAATCAACCTCAATGTGCTTGGTTCTCTCATGAAACACCGAGTTGGAGGCAATGTGGATTGCTGCTTGATTGTCACAATGCATGGTCATTGGTGTGGACTGATCTATCTCCAAGTGCTTCAGTATTCCCTTGATCCAAACTAGCTCATTAGTCAGCTTCAACATAGCCCTGTACTCAGCTTCAGCACTTGAGCATGATACCACCTTCTGCTTCTTGCTCTTCCAAGTAACCAAGTTCCCACCAATGAATGTGCAATAGCCAATGGTTGACTTCCTATCTGCTCTATCTCCAGCCCAATCAGCATCACAGTATCCCACTACCTCAGTGCTCTTGTTACACCCCATCCACACTCCTTGTTCTGGTGAACCATTTAGATACATCAGGATCCTATTCACCATGCTCCAATGGTGCTCCTTTGGTCCTTGCATATGTTGGCTCACGTGATTCACAACAAAACATATGTCAGGACGTGTAATGGTTAAGTAGATCAACTTACCAACAAGCTTCCTATAAAGCTTGGCATCTTCAAATGGTTGGCTGTCTTCAATCTCCCCCTCACGTGGAACCTTATACCCATCTTCCAGAGGTGTCTTCACTGTCTTTCCTCCAAGTTTACCTGCATCTTTCAAAAGATCAAGTGTATATTTCCTTTGAGAAAGAAACAATCCTTCCTTGGACCTACATATCTCAATTCCAAGGAAGTATTTCATTTCTCCCAAGTCTTTAATTTCAAAGACAGACTTTAAGAAGTCCTTAGTAGATTGAATTCCAACCTTGTCACTTCCTGTGATGATGATATCATCAACATACACAAGAAGGACTACAATACCTGATGGGGTGGATAAGGAGAAGAGAGTATGGTCGAGTTCTGACCTCTTGAAACCTCTTCCATTCAGAGTTGTGCTTAGTTTGGTGTACCAGGCTCTAGGTGATTGTTTGAGACCATAGATGGCTTCAGGGTGATATTGATTCAACTTCAGGGTGATATTGATCAAGAAGAAATTGCCAACTCTCCAAACAGGGCAAACTGGAATCACTTCGTTCAAAGTGGGATAACTTCTTCATCATAACTCCAATGATATTGATTCAACTTCAGGGTGATTATCCACTGATTTATGAGTCGAAATTAAGATTCTTACATCTTGATTCATTCTGGTTTTGATTAGAATCAAGAAGACATTGCCAAATCTCCAAACAGGGTAAACTGGAGTCACTTCGGTTAAAAGTGGGATAACTTCTTCATCATAACTCCTATCATATTGATTCAACTTCAGGGGTATTATCCACTGATTTATGAGTCCAAATCAAGCTTCTTACATCTTGATTCATTCTGGTTTGATTAGAATCAAGAAGAAATTGCCAAATCTCCAACATGGTAAACTGGAAGTCACTTCGGTTAAAAGTGGGATAACTTCTTCATCATAACTCCAATGATTAACTTCAGGGTGATTATCCACTAATTTATGAGTCCAAATAAAGCTTCTTACATCTTGATTCATTCTGGTTTAATTAGAATCAAGAATAAATTGCCAAATCTCCAAAAAGGGTAAACTTGAGTCACTTCGGTAAAAACTGGGAAACATGTTCATCATAACTCCTATGATCTTGATTCAACTTCAGGGTAATTCTACACTGATTTATGAGTCCAGATCAAGATTCTTACATCTTGATTCATTATTGTTTTATTAGTATCAAGAAGAAATTGCCAAATCTCCAAATAGGGCAAACTGGAATCACTTCGGTTAAAAGTGGGATAACTTCTTCATCATAACTCCAATGATATTGATTCAACTTCAGGGTGATTCTAAACTGATTTATGAGTCCAAATCAAGATTCTTACATCTTGATTCATTCTGGTTTGATTAGAATCAAGAAGAAATTGCCAAATCTCCAAACAGGGTAAACTGGAGTCACTTCGGTTAAAAGTGGGATAACTTCTTCATCATAACTCCTATGATATTGATTCAACTTCAGGGTGATTCCACTGATTTATGAGTCCAAATCAAGCTTCTTACATCTTGATTCATTCTGGTTTGATTAGAATCAAGAAGAAATTGCCAAATCTCCAAACATGGTAAACTGGAGTCACTTCGGTTAAAAGTGGGATAACTTCTTCATCATAACTCCAATGATTGATCAACTTCAGGGTGATTATCCACTAATTTATGAGTCCAAATAAAGCTTCTTACATCTTGATTCATTCTGGTTTTATTAGAATCAAGAAGAAATTGCCAAATCTCCAAACAGGGTAAACTGGATTCACTTCGGTAAAAAGTGGGAAAACATCTTCATCATAACTCCTATGATCTTGATTCAACTTCAGGGTGATTCTACACTGATTTATGAGTCCAGATCAAGATTCTTACATCTTGATTCATTCTGGTTTTATTAGTATCAAGAAGAAATTGCCAACTCTCCAAACAGGGCAAACTGGAATCACTTTGGTTCAAAGTGGGATAACTTCTTCATCATAACTCCAATGATATTGATTCAACTTCAGGGTGATTATCCACTGATTTATGAGTCAAATTAAGCTTCTTACATATTGATTCATTCTGGTTTGATTATAATCAAGAAGAAATTGCCAAATCTCCAAACAGGGTAAAATGGAGTCACTTCGGTTAAAAGTGGGATAACTTCTTCATCATATGATGCGCCCCTAGGATGCTCTTTGGTTGATGGGAATGGATAGATCCTTGCAAGAACGAATCAGAGACTCAAGTTCTTCAAGGTTTGTGGATTGAATGGTGACACAAGAGGGATGGAAGATCTCTTGATACTCCTAGATGAACAAATCGGATATGACACACCAATTTAGACACCCTTAGGTCTCTGGATATTACACACCAGAACTCGACACACTTCTAGAGAGAGAGCCGTCAAGGAGAAAGATAACTCGTTGATTAAAAGATGGATGAGTACAATAGGGTTTAGAGACCCGTTTAAATAAGGAGAAACCAGAGAACATGCTCTCTAGGGTTTCGGAAATAAGCAAAAAGGAAACTATAGTTTAAGTTTAACATAAGCTTTTAAAATGAAATAAAAATGTAAACTTCTTTAGCCTTGGACCGAGATAGGGCCTAAGTGATGTGAAGACAAGTTGTGGCCTCGTTAAAAACCTTCCTCCGGAAAACCTCGTGGGACAAAACCAAAAGCAAGGAAAAGAGCACGCACCCCATGTCTTGCCTAGACACTAACTCAGCTTGATGTAGAGATGGCTTGAATGGTGATCAAGACATCTCGGATCAGACCTTGTCCAAGACTTTCTTGTTGTGGATGTGAAGTGAGTAATCCAACAACATTCTCTTTAAGCTTCTTGACTCTGGAACGAGTCATGGGACCTTCAGGAATGGCTAGAGCATCATCACCAGGCTGCTGGTGCAATGTGGCTTCATGTGGCTCATCTAGACTCTCCTTGTTCTCCTTAGTGATCCGGTCCATGATCACATCATCCCCTCCCTCTTGAAAAGGATTTGTCCTCAAATCAGGTTCATCTACAGCAAAAGGAGCCAAGTCAGTGACATTGAAGCTATTTGATACATCATACTTACCTTGGAGATCAAGTTTGTAGGCATTGTCATTGATCTTGTGGATGATCTCGAAGGGTCCATCAACCCTTGGCATCAGCTTGGACTTCCTCTCGTTGGGGAACCTATCCTTCCTCAGGTGCAACCAAACTTGGTCACCAACTTCAAAAGGTCTCACACGTCTCCCCTTGTTAGCTTGCTTCTCATAAAGCTTGGTTTTCTGCTCAATGTTTTGTCTAGCCTTCTCATGGATCCGTTGGACCATCTCTGCTTTCTTCTTGCCATCTAGACTGATCCTTTCACACTCAGGTAAAGGCATTAGATCCAAAGGAGAGGTGGGATTGAACCCATAAACAATCTCAAAAGGTGAATACTTAGAAGCAGAATGCATAGCATGATTGTATGCAAATTCACAGTGTGGTAAGTATTCTTCCCATGTCCTTAAGTTCTTTTTAATGAATGCACGCAGGAGTGTTCCTAAGGTTCTATTAACTACTTCAGTTTGTCCATCAGTTTGTGGATGACATGTAGTAGAAAACAACAGTTTAGTGCCTAGCTTAGACCAAAGTGTCTTCCAGAAGTAACTAAGAAACTTAGTGTCCCTATCAGAAACTATAGTCCTAGGCATGCCATGCAAGCGAACAACCTCTTTAAAGAACAAGTTAGCAACGTGCAATGCATCATCAGTTTTATGACATGCTATGAAATGTGCCATCTTAGAGAACCTATCAACAACCACAAAGATTGAATCCTTTCCTGTTCTAGTCCTAGGTAAACCGACAATAAAGTCCATGGAAATGTCATTCCAGGGATGGTGTGGAATGGGTAAAGGAGTATACAAACCCTGGGATTGGACTTGGGACTTGGCATGCTTGCAAGTAGCACACCTCCCACAGATTCTTTCCACATCTCTCTTCATGTGCGGCCAATAGAAGTGATCCTGCAAAACTTTTAAGGTCTTGGCAATCCCAAAGTGTCCCATTAGACTGCCCCCATGGGATTCCCTGACAAAAAGATCTCTCAAAGAGCAGTTAGGCACACACAATCTATTGTCATAAAACAAGAAGCCTTCTTGTCTAAAGTAATGCCCTGCAGCAAACTTCGCACAAGAAGCATAGGCTTCCTTGAAATCATGGTCAGTATCATACATATCCTTTATCTGCTCAAACCCAAGTAACTTAGCATCTAGGGTGGTCAAGAGAACATACCTCCGAGATAGTGCATCAGCAACTACGTTCTCCTTACCTTGTTTATATTTGATCACGTATGGGAAGGTCTCAATGAACTCAACCCACCTTGCGTGTCTCTTGCTAAGCTTACTCTGCCCTTTTAGATACTTTAGGGACTCATGATCAGTGTGTATGACAAACTCCTTGGGCCACAAGTAGTGTTGCCACGTTTGTAATGCCCTCACCAAGGCATATAGTTCTTTGTCATAGGTTGCATAGTTGAGAGTGGCTCCTCCAAGCTTCTCACTGAAGTATGCTATAGGTTTCCTATCCTGCATCAACACAGCACCAATTCCAATTCCTGAGGCATCACATTCTATTTCAAATGTTTTAGTAAAATCAGGAAGCATAAGGAGAGGTGATTGAGTAAGCTTCTCTTTTAGGCTCTGGAAAGCCTTCTCTTGTGCTTCTCCCCACTTGAATCCGACATCCTTCTTTATCACTTCAGTCAAGGGAGCTGCAATGGTGCTAAAGTCTCTCACAAATCGCCTATAGAACCCAGCAAGCCCATGGAAACTCCTCACTTCTCCTACTGTGGTTGGACTCGGCCAGTCTTTGATGGCTTTGATCTTCTCCTCATCGACCTTAACTCCATCTGCACTCACAACAAAACCTAGGAAAACCAAGTTATCCGTGCAAAAGGTGCACTTCTTCAAGTTGGCATAAAGCTTTTCATTCCTTAAAACATTCAGGACAGCCCTAAGATGATCTAGATGTTCTTCTAAGTTCTTGCTATATACTAAGATGTCATCAAAGTATACTACAACAGAAATGCCTATGAATGATCTAAGAACATGATTCATTAACCTCATGAATGTACTAGGTGCATTGGTTAATCCAAATGGCATAACTAACCACTCATATAATCCATGTTTAGTTTTGAATGCAGTCTTCCATTCATCTCCTTCTTTCATCCTAATCTGATGATAACCACTTTTTAAATCTATCTTAGAAAAGATGCAAGAACCATGTAATTCATCAAGCATATCATCAAGTCTAGGGATAGGGTGGCGATACTTCACTGTGATGTTGTTGATTGATCTACAATCAACACACATACGCCATGTACCATCTTTCTTAGGCACTAGGAGCACTGGTACAGCACATGGGCTCAAACTCTCTCGGATATAGCCCTTCTCCATGAGCTCCTCTACTTGTCTTTGCAACTCCTTGGTCTCAACCGGGTTGGTTCTGTATGCTGGACGGTTTGGAAGTGTAGATCCTGGAACAAAGTCTATCTGGTGCTCAATCCCTCTCAAAGGTGGTAAACCAATGGGATTGTCTTCTGGAAATACATCTTGAAACTCCTGCAAAAGAGAAACCATTTCACTCGGATACACCGGTGTAGAATCTGTTAAGTTCAAAAGAGTTTCTTTAAACACAAGTAAGATAGCAGATTGTTTAGAGTGGAGAGTTCTTTTGATATCACCCATGTTAGCATAGAAGTTTGGCTGCTTAGTTCCAGCCGGTTTTAGATCAATCTCCTTCTTCTTTTGGAGTTGAATCTGATCTTGTTGTACTTCCTTGGGTGTCAAGGGAACCAGGGTGGTCTTGCGTCCCTTGAACTTAAAGGAGTGCTTGTTGGTGAAGCCATCAAGGATAACTCGGCGATCAGATTGCCAAGGTCTTCCAAGAAGTATGTGACCAGCTTCCATAGGCAACACATCACACAAGACTTCATCTTCATATCTCCCAATGGCTAAGGGAATAAGGACTTGACTTGAAACCTTCATGGTGCCTTCTTCATTCAGCCATTGTAACCGGTAAGGTTTGGGATGTTTCTGAACCTTCAATCCCAACTTCTGGACCATGGTTTCACTCGCAGCATTCACACAACTACCTCCATCAACAATGAGGCTGCACACCTTTCCTTGGACCAAGCACCGGGTGTAGAAGAGGTTCTCACGCTGCTCTAGCTCCTCAGCCTTGTTTTGCAAGCTTAGAAGCCTTCTTGCTACTTGATGCGCACCTAGGATGCTCTTTGGTTGATGGGAATGGATAGATCCTTGCAAGAACGAATCAGAGACTCAAGTTCTTCAAGGTTTGTGGATTGAATGGTGACACAAGAGGGATGGAAGATCTCTTGATACTCCTAGATGAACAAATCGGATATGACACACCAATTTAGACACCCTTAGGTCTCTGGATACTACACACCAGAACTCGACACACTTTCTAGAGAGAGAGCCGTCAAGGAGAAAGATAACTTGTTGATTAAAAGATGGATGATTACAATAGGGTTTAGAGACCCATTTAAATAAGGAGAAACCAGAGAACATGCTCTCTAGGGTTTCGGAAATAAGCAAAAAGGAAACTATAGTTTAAGTTTAACATAAGCTTTTAAAATGAAATAAAAATGTAAACTTCTTTAGCCTTGGACCGAGATAGGGCCTAAGTGATGTGAAGACAAGTTGTCGCCTCGTTAAAAATCTTCCTCCGGAAAACCTCGTGGGACAAAACCAAAAGCAAGGAAAAGAGCACGCACCCCATGTCTTGCCTAGACACTAACTCAGCTTGATGTAGAGATGGCTTGAATGGTGATCAAGACATCTCGGATCAGACCTTGTCCAAGACTTTCTTGTTGTGGATGTGAAGTGAGTAATCCAACAACATTCTCTTTAAGCTTCTTGACTCTGGAACGAGTCATGGGACCTTCAGGAATGGCTAGAGCATCATCACCAGGCTGCTGGTGCAATGTGGCTTCATGTGGCTCATCTAGACTCTCCTTGTTCTCCTTAGTGATCCGGTCCATGATCACATCATCCCCTCCCTCTTGAAAAGGATTTGTCCTCAAATCAGGTTCATCTACAGCAAAAGGAGCCAAGTCAGTGACATTGAAGCTATTTGATACATCATACTTACCTTGGAGATCAAGTTTGTAGGCATTGTCATTGATCTTGTGGATGATCTCGAAGGGTCCATCAACCCTTGGCATCAGCTTGGACTTCCTCTCGTTGGGGAACCTATCCTTCCTCAGGTGCAACCAAACTTGGTCACCAACTTCAAAGGTTCTCACACGTCTCCCCTTGTTAGCTTGCTTCTCATAAAGCTTGGTTTTCTGCTCAATGTTTTGTCTAGCCTTCTCATGGATCCGTTGGACCATCTCTGCTTTCTTCTTGCCATCTAGACTGATCCTTTCACACTCAGGTAAAGGCATTAGATCCAAAGGAGAGGTGGGATTGAACCCATAAACAATCTCAAAAGGTGAATACTTAGAAGCAGAATGCATAGCATGATTGTATGCAAATTCACAGTGTGGTAAGTATTCTTCCCATGTCCTTAAGTTCTTTTTATGAATGCACGCAGGAGTGTTCCTAAGGTTCTATTAACTACTTCAGTTTGTCCATCAGTTTGTGGATGACATGTAGTAGAAAACAACAGTTTAGTGCCTAGCTTAGACCAAAGTGTCTTCCAGAAGTAACTAAGAAACTTAGTGTCCCTATCGGAAACTATAGTCCTAGGCATGCCATGCAAGCGAACAACCTCTTTAAAGAACAAGTTAGCAACGTGCAATGCATCATCAGTTTTATGACATGCTATGAAATGTGCCATCTTAGAGAACCTATCAACAACCACAAAGATTGAATCCTTTCCTGTTCTAGTCCTAGGTAAACCAACGATAAAGTCCATGGAAATGTCATTCCAGGGATGGTGTGGAATGGGTAAAGGAGTATACAAACCCTGGGATTGGACTTGGGACTTGGCATGCTTGCAAGTAGCACACCTCCCACAGATTCTTTCCACATCTCTCTTCATGTGCGGCCAATAGAAGTGATCCTGCAAAACTTTTAAGGTCTTGGCAATCCCAAAGTGTCCCATTAGACTGCCCCCATGGGATTCCCTGACAAAAAGATCTCTCAAAGAGCAGTTAGGCACACACAATCTATTGTCATAAAACAAGTAGCCTTCTTTTCTAAAGTAATGCCCTGCAGCAAACTTTGCACAAGAAGCATAGGCTTCCTTGAAATCATGGTCAGTATCATACATATCCTTTATCTGCTCAAACCCAAGCAACTTAGCATCTAGGGTGGTCAAGAGAACATACCTCCGAGATAGTGCATCAGCAACTACGTTCTCCTTACCTTGTTTATATTTGATCACGTATGGGAAGGTCTCAATGAACTCAACCCACCTTGCGTGTCTCTTGCTAAGCTTACTCTGCCCTTTTAGATACTTTAGGGACTCATGATCAGTGTGTATGACAAACTCCTTGGGCCACAAGTAGTGTTGCCACGTTTGTAATGCCCTCACCAAGGCATATAGTTCTTTGTCATAGGTTGCATAGTTGAGAGTGGCTCCTCCAAGCTTCTCACTGAAGTATGCTATAGGTTTCCTATCCTGCATCAACACAGCACCAATTCCAATTCCTGAGGCATCACATTCTATTTCAAATGTTTTAGTAAAAACAGGAAGCATAAGGAGAGGTGATTGAGTAAGCTTCTCTTTTAGGCTCTGGAAAGCCTTCTCTTGTGCTTCTCCCCCACTTGAATCCGACATCCTTCTTTATCACTTCAGTCAAGGGAGCTGCAATGGTTCTAAAGTCTCTCACAAATCGCCTATAGAACCCCAGCAAGCCCATGGAAACTCCTCACTTCTCCTACTGTGGTTGGACTCGGCCAGTCTTTGATGGCTTTGATCTTCTCCTCATCGACCTTAACTCCATCTGCACTCACAACAAACCTAGGAAAACCAAGTTATCCGTGCAAAAGGTGCACTTCTTCAAGTTGGCATAAAGCTTTTCATTCCTTAAAACATTCAGGACATCCCTAAGATGATCTAGATGTTCTTCTAAGTTCTTGCTATATACTAAGATGTCATCAAAGTATACTACAACAGAAATGGCCTATGAATGATCTAAGAACATGATTCATTAACCTCATGAATGTACTAGGTGCATTGGTTAATCCAAATGGCATAACTAACCACTCATATAATCCATGTTTAGTTTTGAATGCAGTCTTCCATTCATCTCCTTCTTTCATCCTAATCTGATGATAACCACTTTTAAATCTATCTTAGAAAAGATGCAAGAACCATGTAACTCATCAAGCATATCATCAAGTCTAGGGATAGGATGGCATACTTCACTGTGATGTTGTTGATTGATCTACAATCAACACACATACGCCATGTACCCATCTTTCTTAGGCACTAGGAGCACTGGTAGCAAGCACATGGGCTCAAACTCTCTCGGATATAGCCCTTCTCCATGAGTTCCTCTACTTGTCTTGCAACCTCCTTGGTCTCAACCGGGTTGGTTCTGATGTGATCATGGACCGGATCACTAAGGAGAACAAGGAGAGTCTAGATGAGCCACATGAAGCCACATTGCACAGCAGCCTGGTGATGATGCTCTAGCCATTCCTGAAGGTCCATGACTCGTTCCAGAGTCAAGAAGCTTAAAGAGAATGTTGTTGGATTACTCACTTCACATCCACAACAAGAAAGTCTTGGACAAGGTCTGATCCGAGATGTCTTGATCACCATTCAAGGCCATCTCTACATCAAGCTGAGTTAGTGTCTAGGCAAGACATGGGGTGCGTGCTCTTTTCCTTGCCTTTTGGTTTTGACCCATGAGGTTTTCCGGAGGAAGGTTTTTAAACGAGGCCACAACTTGTCTTCACATCACTTAGGGCCCTATCTCGGTCCAAGACTAAAGAAAGTTTACATTTTAATTTCATTCATTTAAAGCTTATGTTAAACTTAGCTATAGTTTCCTTTTTTGGTCTTTGTTCCGAAACCCTAGAGAGCATTTGTCTCTGGTTTCTCATTATTTAAAGGGGTTCTCTACACCCTCTTGTATCATCCAACTTCTAATATCAAGTATCTTTTCTCCTTGACGGCTCTCTCTCTAGAAAGTGTGTCGAGTTCTGGTGTGTAATATCCGAGAGTCTAAGGGTGTCTAATTTGGTGTGTCATATCCGAGTTATCTCATCTAGGAGTATCAAGAGATCATCCATCCCTCTTGTGTCACCATTCAATCCACACACCTTGAAGGACTTGAGTCACTGATTCGTTCTTGCAAGGACCTATCCATTCCATCAACCAGAGAGAGCATCCTAGGGACGCATCACAGTGGTACCAGAGCGAACTTTGGTTGGGAAGTACTCGCTATCCTCTCTTGTTTCTTCGTTGTTTCTCATCCGTGTCTCATCTCTATCATCTGAAAAGCAGTGAGAAACTCTTTGTGTGTAGGGCTGCTCGAGATGTCATAATAGATTAGACAAGGATTCATAAACTTTTCCTTTTTGGTTTTTGCGAAGCCCTAGAGAGTAGAGAAGAACCCTAGCCGCATTCTCCTTTGTCGATCACTTTGTGTCACTGTTTAACTTGTTATCACCTTGAACACGAGTAGATTAAGGTTGTTAGGGTACTAGAAAACCTTAGGAGAAAGATTAGGAAAAAGCTTAGAGGTTTTTCCCTTTTTGCTTGAACTCTTTTCCTTTTAACCTAGCCGATTTCTCCTTTTTGCTTTTGTCTGCAAAACAAGCTTGTTTCCTTTTTCGCTTTTTGCCTTATCTTGTTACCTAGAAACCTTTT
Source organism: Moricandia arvensis (assembly GCA_905132765.1). Taxonomy (NCBI): domain Eukaryota; kingdom Viridiplantae; phylum Streptophyta; class Magnoliopsida; order Brassicales; family Brassicaceae; genus Moricandia; species Moricandia arvensis. The sequence goes on from CAJHQP010005914.1 coordinate 37,843, forward strand.
ACTGGTTTTTTTGTTTACCTTTGTGCAGGAAGCATGGGCTCCGAGTCTGAAGAAGAAGCTCACTCGTTAGAAGAACAGCTTCTCATGGAGGCTATGACAAAATAAACTCAACCAGAACATGTTGGCAACCATGACCGAGATGATGAGGACCAACTCTCAATGACATCCGGAGAGAGCTCAGAGAAGACATCAGGAGAGCTACTAGTCAAGTGCCAAACGAGAGACTAGGAGAGAGAGAGAGGAGAAAGAGAGACCTCATGCAACTCGCCAAGAGCATGTTGGTTATGAGGAGACTGACAATGAGTATAGAACACCTCAGCTCATCCTCAAGAAGACCTAGGCGTGTCCAAGAGAGAAGGATGAACGCAGGGAGATGAGCTTGCTGGTTGAAGATCAAGATATACATTCCATGGCAAAGTGATCGGTATGCCTAACTTGAGTGGAGAAGAAGATGACGTTAGTCTGTTCAGTGTAAGTCAGTGACACAAACCACAAGAAGATTCAGATTGCTGGCACTGAGTTCTATGAGCTATGCTCTAAGTGGTGGGATCAATAGTACATCACACTCGTAGGCAGAATGGAGCAGGAACAGTTGACGACTTGGACAGAGATGAAGTCTATCATGCGCAAGAGGTTGTTCCAAGCCATTACACAGAGACTTGCGCAGCTGGCTGAGCGAAACTTACCCAAGATCAAGATGCATGTGGAGGAGTATTACAGAGATGGACGTTACTCATGCTGAGGGACTAGCATATCAGAAGATAGAGAGAAGCAACCAATGTCAAGGCGTTCTTTTGTTGGTTTAAACCAAGAGATAGCAAGACAATGTGAGATGCACATTATGTAGAGCTTGAACAAAGTCTATCTGGTGCTCAACCTCTGCAAAGGTGGTAAACGCAATGGGTATTATCTTCTGGAAATACAGTCTTGAAACTCCTGTTCAAAAGAGAAACCATTTCACTCGATACACCGGTGTAGAATCTGTTAGTTCAAAGAGTTTCTTTAAACACAAGTAGATAGCAGATTGTTTATAGAGTTGGAGTAGTTCTTTTGATATCACCCATGTTAGCATAGAAGTTTGCTGCCTTAGTTCCAGCGGTTTTAGATGCAATCTCCTGCTTTCTTTTGGAGTTGATCTGATCTTGTTGGTTACTTCTTGGGTGTCAAGGGAACCAGGTGTGGTCTGCGCGTCCCTTGACACAAAGGAGTGCTTGTTGGTGAAGGCCATCATTGGATAACTCGGCGATCAGATTGCCAAGGTCTTCCAAGAAGTAATGGTGACCAGCTTCCATAGGCACACATCACACAGGACTTCATCTTCATATGCTCCCAATGGCTAAGGGAATAAGTGACTTGACTTGAACCTTCATGGTGCCTTCTTCATCTCAGCATTGTAACCGGTAAGGTTGCGTGATGTTGCTGAACGCTCAGCGCAACTTCTTGACCATGGTTCACCTCGCAGCGATTCACACAACTACCTCCATCACATGTAGGCGCTGCAAGGCACTTTTCTTGGAGCCAAGCACCGGGTGTTAGAAGAGGTCTCATGTTGGCTCTAGCTCCTCAGCCTTGTTTTGCAAGCTTAGAAGCTTCTTGCTACTATAAGCTTCCCTGGACTGGTCCTCTTCATGTTCTTCTTCAGTGTCTTCTTGGTCAGCACTCGGTGTTGTCATCTCTGAGCATATTCTCCTCATTTCCGCAAGATCATGACTGCTCTTGTTGGTAGCAGTCATTGGCATAATGACCTCTTCGCTTGGCCACTTGAAACTAGCTGTGACATCACGAGCTCTGCGAACTAGAAGCCTCAACCTTGCATCTTTTCTTTCGCTTGTCAAGGAGCACGTGCTTGGTTTGTCGTCTTCTCTTGGATAGGACTTGTGATCATTGCTGGCATACGGTTTAGCCTCTTTAGGATAAGGTGACTTTCTCTTCGCTTGGTGTGTGTAACCGGTTAGAGCCATAGGTGGTCTGCGTGAGATGTCGCGCCTCCTCTTGAGCTGTTGCTCGGCACAAGATAGCCTTGTGTAGCATATCTTCAAGCTCGGCACATAATGTTGCATCTCAACATTGTCTTGTATCTGCTCGGGTTTAAACCACATCAGGTACCTTGACATGGTTGCTTCTCTATCTTCTGATATGCTAGCCTTAGCTATGAGTAACTCCATCTCCTGGTAATACTCCTCCACTGATCTTGATCCTTGGGTAAGTTTCCTGAGCGGTGGTGCAAGTCTCTGTCGGTACTGGCTTGGAACATAACCTCTTCGCGCATGATAGACTTCATCTCGTCGGCACAGTCTGCCCAACTGGTTCTCTCCGTTCCTCCTACGTAGTTGTGAGTGTACTGAATCGCCTACCACTTAGAGCATAGTCATAGAACTCAGTGGCCGCAATCTGAGATCTCTTGTGGTTGTGTACTGCTTACAGCTGAAAGACTAACTCAATGCTTTCTTCTTCTTCTCTCCGCACTCAAGGTAGGCATCCGGATCAGCTTGCCATGGAATGGGGGTATCTTGATGCTTCAAAACCAGCAGCTCATCTCCCTGTTCATCCTTCTCTCTGGGACGCACGCCTATGTCTTCTTTGGTTTAGGCCTTGTAGGATGAACTGAGGTGTTCATTAACTCATTGTCAGTCTCCTCATAACCATCATAGCTCTTCGGCGAGTTGCATGCGGTCTCTCTTCTCTCTCTAGTCTCATCGGTTTGGCAGCTGACTAGTGAGCTCTCCTGATGTCTTCTCTGAGCTCTCATTCCGGATGTCATTGAGGTTGGTCCTCATCATCTCGGTCATTATGGTTTGCCTGCCATGTTCTGGTGAGTTGAGCGCGACTATAGCGCCCATGAGAAGTCTTGTTCTTCGCTGACGAGTGGCAGCTCTCTTCTTCAGACATCGGAATCCCATGCTTCCTGCAGCCAAAGGTAAACAAAAATAAGCTCAGTAAAGTTCTAGGTAACACAGATAGCAAAAGGAAAAGGGAGCACACGATATCAAGCTTGTTTTGCAAGTACAAAAGCAGGCAAAAAGGAAAAAATCGGCTAGCGTAAAATGGGAAAAAGGTGTTTCCGCCTATCCAGGCAAAAAGGGAAAAACCTCTAAACTTTTTCTAATCTTCTCTTAGAGCGTTTCTAGCAGCCCTAACAACCTTAATGCTACTCGTGTTCAAGGTGATTAGCAAGTTAAACAGATGAAACAAAGTGATGCTATAGCAAAGGCAAAGACTTATGCGACTCATGGGTTCTCTCTCTCTACGCTTCCGCCAAAGCGCAAAACAGGAAGTTTAAGAACGCTTGTCTAATCTCTTTATGAAACTCGCAGAAGCCCTAAACAGATAGTTCTACTGCTTATTCAAGGTGATAGAGATGAACACACGGATGAAAGCAAAAGAACAAGAGAGATAACGAGTACTTCCCAACCAAGTTACTCTGATACCACTTGATGCGTCGCCCTAGGATGCTCTTTGGGTTGTATGGGTAATGGATAGATCCTTGCAGAGCGTAATCAGAGACTCAAGTTTCCTTCAAGGTTGTGGATTGAATGGTGACACAATATGGGATGGAAGATCTCTTGATACTCCTAGCATGACAATCGGATATGAGGCACGCAATTTAGACACATCGCTTAGTCTCTGGATATTACACACGAGACACTCGACACACTTCTAGAGAGAGAGCCAGTCAAGGAGAAGATAACTCGTTGATTAAAAGATGGATGAGTACAATAGGTTTAGAGAGCGCGCGTTTAAATAAGAGAAAGCCAGAGAAGCATGCCTCTAGGGTTTCGGAAATAAGCAAAAAAGAAACTATATAGGCTTTTAAGTTAACATAAGCTTGTTAAATTGAATAAAATTGTAATACTTCTTTAGCCTGGAGCCGAGAGTAGCGCTAAGTGATGTGCAGACAAGTGTTTTGTGGCTCGTTAAAACCTTCCTCGCGGAAAACCGTCGTGGGACTCAAACCAAGAGCAACGGAAAAGCGCACGCACACCCAAATCATTGCCTAGAGCTCTACCTCAGCTGATGTAGCAGATGGCTTGAATGGTGATGCAAGACATCTCGGATCAGACCTTGTCTGCAAGACTTTGTTGTTGTTGATGTGAGTGAGTAATCGCAACAACATTCTCTTTAAGAGCTTCTTGACTCTGGAACGAGTCATGGGACTTCATGCAATGCTAGCACGGCCTCAGCATCACCCCAGCTGCTGGTGCAGATGCGGCTTCATCTGGCTCATCTAGACTCTCATTGTTCTGCCTCTTAGTGATTCCGGTCATGATCACATCATCATAACTCCAGATAGATTAACTTCAGGGTGGA
>CAJHQP010005915.1:0-42143 GCA_905132765.1 Moricandia arvensis
TTTGCAACGGTCCAATAACCTCGCCCTATTTTTGCACAAGTCTCAAATCTTCTCTAAGGTTGAATGTGGCAAGTTTTGGGTTGAATCTGGTCCGTACGGATCCGTACGTCCGAGTACATACGATTCGTACCAAATCCGTACGCCCTTGCCCTAACTTTGCAACATTCTCTTAATTTGCTCCTAAAAGCCTTCTAAGTTTTGGAATGAACAAAACAAACTGTGAGTTGATGAAAACCAGAAAATCAGGAGCAGCAAAATCAACGCATCTGGAACACAAGCAATTTGATCTGTCTGTACAGTCTTGCTCCACAGCAACTCATCTTTCGCTACTTTTACGCTTGCAAGGCGGAAGAAAGGAGTTGGGGAGACTTATATGGACGTTGCGTAGCGCTCGCATAAGTAAAGGGAATCAAGTTTGAATGGAATTACTCAGTTATGGTTTGATTTGGACAAATAGAAGTCCACAGGGTGCTTTTGACATGAGCTGGCCTGTTCACTTTCACACCAAGCTGTATGTGCCGTCTTCCTCCAGTCATTTCTCTCGCTCTGACGTGCAGACTGTCCATGACACAGCCTGCTCACACCAGTCTGCCCAGCAGTTCTGAGCCTGCTCTGATCTCTCTTTCTGCTGCAAATTAGTTATTTACGTTTTTATGTATTTTATTCGTGGTTTATTGTGCTTTTATGTCTTGTAACTTGGCTATAAAGCCTCCGCACGTACATGTACCACACGAAATTACTAGGAGAATTGAGCCTCCTCTTCAGATATTCTCTCTGGTTCAAACACTCCTCATATTCTCTCTAAGTCTCCACTACTCTCTCATACTCAGAAATTTCCATAATGCTTTCATACTCTCTGAAGTGATAGTTAAGCTCTTTCTTTCAACAATCTCTGGTTACTTTATTCTCTAATCTCTTATTCTGCACACAACTCTCAAATACTCTCATTCATAATTTCCTCCATCCTTCATCGGTCTCTGGTCCATACTAACCAGAAGATCAGCAAAGCACTATCCCATAATCCATCATTCTCACTTAATCTCTCTCAGATACTCGACTAATACTCTCCTGATGCTGTCCCGCTAGGATGCTCTTTGGTTGATGGGAATGGATAGATCCTTGCAAGAACGGATCAGAGACTCAGGTTCTTCAAGGCGTGTGGATTGAATGGTGACAGCAAGAGGATGGATGATCTCTCTTGATACTCCTAGATGACACAATCGATATGACACAGCCAATTTAGACACCCTTGAGGTCTCTGGTATATGACACACGCAGAACTACGACACACTTTCTACGAGAGAGAGCAGAGTCGTCAAAGTGAAAGATAAGCTTGTTGATTAAGATGGATGGCTTACAATAGGGTTTAGAGACCTTTAAATAAAGAGAAACGAGAACATGCTCTCTAGGGGTTCGGAAATAAGCAATGGAACTATAGTTTTAACTTTTAACATAAGCTTAAAATAACATAAAAATGTTAAACTCTTTTAGACTTCGACCGAGATAGGGTCTATAGTGATGTGAAGACAGTTGTGCCTCGTTAAAAACGCTTCTCCGGAAAACCTCATGGGACAAAACGTCAAAAGCAAGGAAAAGAGCACGCACCCATGTCTTGCCTAGACACTAACTCAGCTTGATGTAGATATGGCTTGTAATTGTTGATCAAGACATCTCGATCGACTTTTCCAAGACTTCTCTTGTTGTGGATGTGAATGTGAGTACTCCAAAAAACATGTCTCTTAAACTTCTTGTACTCTGGAGACGAGTCATGGGAGCTTAAGGAGATGGCTTAGAGCATCGTTCACCAGGCTGCTGGTGCAATGATGGCTTCATGTGGCTCATGCTAGATCTGCTCTTGTTCTCCGTTAGTGATCGATCCATGATCACATGGCATCGCCCTCCCTGCTTGAAAAAGGATTTTGTCCTCAAGATCAAGTTCATCTACAGCAACAAGGAGCCAAAGTCAGTGACATTCGAAGCTATTGATACATCATACTTACCTAGAGATCAAGTTTGTGACGCATTGGTCCATTGATCTGTGGATGATCTCGAAAGGTCCATGCAACCGCTTGGCATCAGCTTGGACTTCTCTCGTTGGGGAACCTATCCTTCCTCAGGTGCAACCAAACTTGGTCACAAGCTTCAAAGGTCTCACACGTCTCCCCTTGTTGGCTTGCTTCTGCCTAAAGCTTGTTTTCTGCTCAATGTTTTGTCTAGCCTTCTCAGGGATCCGTTGGACCATTTGTGCGTTCTCTTGTTCCATCTAGACTGATCCTTTCACACTCAGAGTAAAGGCATTAGATCCAAAGGAGAGAGGTGGATTGAACCCATAAACAATCTCAAGGTGATATACTTAGAAGCAGAATGGCATAGGCGCGGAAAAAAGTCACACATGATTGTATGTCAAATTCACAGTGTGGTAGCTATCTTCTCTCATATCCTTAAGCTCTTTTTATGACATACACGCTGGACGTGTCCTAAGTTCTATTAACTAGCTTCATAGTTTGTCATCAGTTTGTGGATGACATGTAGTAGAAAACAACAGTTTAGTTGCCTAGCTAGACGCAACATTGGGTCGTGTCCTTCAGAGTACACTAAGAAACTTAGTGTCCCTCTCAGAAACTATGGTTCTAGCATGCCATGCAAACGAATCACCTGCTTTTCATAACAGTTAGCAACGTGCAATGCATCAATCAGTTTTAAGACACATGCTATGAATGTGCCATCTTAGAGAACCTATCAACAACCAGCTAAAGATTGAATCCTTTCTGTCCTAGTGCCTAGGTTAACCGAAAATAAAGTCCATGGAAATGTCATTCAGGGATGGTGTGGAATGGGTAAAGGAGTATAGCAAACCCTGGGATTGGACTTGGGACTTTGCATGCTTGCAATGTAAGCAGCACCTCCCACAGATTCTCTCCACATCTCTCTTCATATGCAGACATAGAAGTGATCTTGCAGAACTTTTAAGGTCTTGGCAATCCCAAAGTGTCGGCCATTAGACTGCCCATGGGATTCCACTGACAAGATCTCTCAAGAGCAGTTAGGCACACACTATGCTATTATCATCAAAAACAAGTAGCGCTTCCAGCCTAAAGTAATGCCTGCAGCATAACTTGCTCACAAAAGCATAGGCTTCCTGAAATCATGTCAGTAACATCCATATCTTTTTATCTGCTCAAAACCAAGTAACTTAGCATTCTAGGGTGAGGTCAAGAGAACATACCCTCCGAGATAGTGCATCAGCAACTATGTTCTCCTTACCTTGTTTATACTTAATCACGTATGGGAAGAGTCTCATGAATTCAACCCACCTGCGTGCTCTCTGCTAAGCTTACTCTGCCTTTTAGATACTTAAGCGGACTCATGCTCAGTGTGTATGACAAACTCCTTGGCCACAAGTATAGTTGCCTGACGTTTGTACTGCCCGCTCACCAGGCATAGAGTTCTTTGTCATAGTTGCCATAGTTGAGGTGGCTCTCAAGCTTCTCACTGAGCTAGGCTATTGGGTTTCCTATCCTGCAACTCAATACAGCACCAATTCCAATTATTGAGGCTTCACATTCTATTTCAAACGTTTAGTAAAGTCAGGAAGCAAAAGAAGAGGTGATTGAGTAAAGCTTCTCTTTAGGCTCTGGAAAGGCCTTCTCTTGTGCTTCTCCCCACTTGAAACGACATCCTTCTTTAATCAACTTCAGTCAAGGGAGGCTGCAATGGTGCTAAAGTCTCACGAAATCGCCCTATAGAAACCCAGCAAGCCCATGGAAACTCCTCACTTCTTGCTTTTGAGCTGAGTCGTCTTGCATGGTCCCGCTGCATGGCGTGGGAGAGTGTGTATGGAGGACTCTAGTGATCTATTCGCACGCTTGCGGTAAGCGGCACGGAGCATTGAGGGTAGGCGCCCGTGCTAGTGACGGATAGAGCGGAGGTATTTGAACGGTAGCGAAGCGGTGGTCTTGTGGAGAGTCCGCTGATGTACACTGTGATAGAGGACTGCTGTTAACTTTGAGTGTAGTATGGTAGGTGTCATGCATTGATTCGCTTGGCTTGCAATAAATCAGCACTGTACTGTAGTACTCTGTAAGCTGCAATAAGAGAGCAAGAAGGCTAGTATGTATCTGATAAGCCGATATATCTTGGAGATCGGTTTTGTAGGCATCCCGATGGCGTGAAAGCAGAGCTGCGTGTGTAGAAGCATGCTAGACAGGGTCTGCGGTGAGGGCTTGAGCACGTGTATGATAACCTGGTACGTGGTGATGTGTGCGTGCAGACCTGAGCCCATGATTACGTCGATCAGTGCATGTGGCCAATTGTATCGGAGAACGCATATACGAGTTCTATGGGCTAGAGTAGTTGATAAGTGTCTTGTGTGTGGTCTGTGTATATCGCTTCGAGGGCGGTATGAGCGTAGGAGCGGTTGAGGTTATTTAGAACTGTGTGTGATGTTTTCGAAGCACACAGGTGAAGGAGTAATTGACGACTTTAGCAACAGGCAGCGTTGGTGAGTCTGTGTGGCAGAGTTGGTATTATCGGAAAGGAAATTGACAAGGAAGCTCAGATTGGTAGGGCGAATCTGATGCTGAGTGCGAGAGCGTTGCATTTATGTCGGGTTTTGGATGTTATGGCGGATTCGATGCATTAGTTACCGGTTGCAGGAGACTTCGTGTTGGGCGGCCGTGTATGTCGGCAAAGTTTTTGATAGTCATGGGATGCCGTGTAGACAGTATACTCGAGAATTTAGATTGATTGTGACGAGACGGCGCTCTCATACGTTGTGAGTTCGGGCTCGGACAGTCGTTCGGATGGCTTTGATCTTCTCCTCACTACCGACATACCATAACTGTCTGCCATCTGGCACGTTACAACAAAACCATAGGAAGACGACACTAAGGTTTCATCTGTGCAGGAAGGTGCAATTCACTTCTTCAGTTTCTGCGGCCATAGGAAGCTTTCATTCGCCTTGGAATCGAAACATTCAGCGGAACATAGCGCCTCTAAGGATGTTTCTAAGAATGTTCTTCTAAGTTACTATTGCTATACTACTAAGATGTCATCAACAGTATACTACAACAGAAATGGCCCTATGAATGACCTAACGACACATGATTCATTAACCTCATGAAATGTCTAGGATGCTTGGGTTTAATCCGATGGCATAACTAACCACTCAATAGATATACTTCCAAGTTTAGTTTTGAAATGCAAGTTTTCGACATTCCATCTTCCTTCTTTCATCCTAATCTGATGATAACCACTTTTTTAATCTATCTAGAAAGTGCAAGAACCATGCAATTGCATCAAGCATATCATTGAACAAGTCGTGGAGCAGCGATACAATGGAACCGGGTCTAGTTCCGCGCTGGTGGTGGGCCAGAATACGATCTTGGGCACATGTGGGAGTCATTGTTGTGTCGATTGATTGTTCTACAATCACACACGCGGATAACCATGTAACCGATACAGCTTACTATTAGTGTAGGAGCAGTGTATAAGGGTCGCGCAGGTGAGGAGCATACGTGGCTACAGCACATGGGCTCAAACTCTCTCGGAATATAGCCCTTCTCCAGGAGTTCCTCTACTTGTCTTTGCAACTCCTTGGTCCCTCACGCGGGTTGGTTCATGGTTGATGGCTGCCGAGTACGGTAAGTGTGGTAGTGTGATCCTGGAAGGATAAAGTCTATCTGGCTTGCTCTCCAATCCCCTCTCAAAAGGTGGTAAACATCCATGAGTGGGAGTTAGTCCTTTGCGGAAATGCAACATTCCATTGCTACAACTCGCTGGTCAATGTGAGAGAGACTAACCATACTGTCACTTCGGAGTAGGTACGAGACTTAAGGGCTGCCGAGTGTAGAATCTGAGTATATAGGGTTTCAAAAGAGTTTCTTTAAACAGTGATTTTTGACGCGTCTATCACGGTAGTACAAGTAAGGGATAGGCCAGATTGTTGAGAATGGAGACGTTCTATGTTGACTATCCCATGTTAGCATAAGAGTTTGGCTGCTTAAAGTTCCAGCCGGTTTTTAGATCAATCTCCTATTCCTTCTATTTGGAGTTGAACCTGATCTTGTGAACTTCGCTTAGGCTGATCAAGGGACCAGAGTTGGTCCTTCCGCGTCCCTTTGAAACTCAAAGGAGTGCTTTGTGTTCTGGATTGAAGGAAGCCGATAGCGTCACGATGGAATCACGAACTCGGAACACGGAAGATCTTCAGACGAGTTGCCAGGGCTCTTCACGCCAGGAAGTATGGGTGAACCGAGCTTCAGCAATATGCGACAGGAACACAGTTCGATGCATCAATTTACTGTCACAATCTTATCATATCTCGACCAATGGCTAAAGGGATAAGACTTGAACTTGAGACCTTTCAATGTGTAAACCGGTATCTTCATAATCAGCCATTGTAACATATTGCGGAGTGAAGCACCGTTTGGGTGATGCTCCATCGTGAGGCCGGTTGCACTTACCCAATCTCCAGACATATAACACTTGAAGTACGCTCGAGAGGCTGTGGTTGATCCTCGCAACGCCATGTCAGACACAGGATACCTACGGGCCGAAGCATATTCGATGAGATGTAGATGTGGAATCAACTCCGTCCATTGCTTCAACTATGGTATGGATTGGCTGCAACTCGAATCATCCTCCTTGGAACCTTAAGCACCGCATAGTGTGATGAGAGAGATCTTCCTTACTTGATCGCCACCTCTGTGCTTCCGAGGCTTACCTGTCAGGCCTTATTTTTGCAAAGCTGTAGAAGGGCCGTCTTGCTACTAGAGCGTTTCTCCCCTGGACTGTGTCCTTATCTTCCATAGCGTTCACTTTCTTGCTAGAAGTGTCTATACTTGTCCAGTTACTGACGTATCGATCATGTATCGTATCTTGAGATGCATTACCTGCTCGAACTGCACATGGCTTCCAGGTACCAAGATACATATGAACATGTCGGTTGTTGGTGGCTACAATGTTGATCCGGAATTTTCTAGTGGCGTAAATGACCTCTCGGGTCCTTGGCACTTGAATACACTTGACATCACGAGCTCTGTGAAACTAGAAGCTTCAAGCCTTGCTTGCCCCACTTGGTCAATAGCACTGCTGTGGTTTTGGTCTCTTCTACTTGGATGAGGACTTGTGATACCTTCTGGAACGGCTTAGACTCCTTAAAGGGATAAGGTGTCTTTCTCATCCTTGCTGTTGTGTAACCGGTTGACTAAGAAGCGCATAGTGGTTGCGTGAATGTCCCTTCCTCTTGAGCTCGTTGCTCCACAAGAATAGCTTTTGTGTGGCATCTGCTATCAAGCTCAACATAGATGTTGCATCTCAACATTGGTCTTGTATCTCTCCGGGTTTAAACCACATAGGAACCTTGGACATGGTTAGGTTGTGTCCTCTATCTTCCTGATATGCTAGCTGCTTAGGTCCATGAGCAAACTCCATCTCCTGGTACATAACTGCGCTCCCACTGATCTTGAAGCCTTGGGTAAGTTTCCTAACGGTGAGTGCAAGGTCTCTGTGGTAGTGACTTGGAAACAAACCTGCTGTGCAGAGTTGATACGACATTCATACCTAGTCCAAGTCTCACCTGGTATTCCTCTCACATTCTGTCTACGCGTTGTGATGTACTGTCCCAACCAACTTAGAGCATTAGTCATAGAATTCAGTAAGAGCAATCTGAATCTTTCTGGTGTCTTGTGTACTGCTACACTGAAAGACTAGCTCAATCTTCTTTCTCCAGGCTCAAGGTGGCAATCCGGAGCAGCTTTGACCAATGGAATGTGGGGTATTCTTTATCTGTCAAATCCAGCAGCTCATCTCCCTGGTGTCATCCTTCTTGATTCCTTGGACACTGGCCGTGAAACGGGTGGTCTGCTGGTTTTCAAGTAGTGTTTTGTCATAGTAGAGGATATCGTGAACGATGAAGGTGTTCATATCCCATTGTCGTCTCCGTCGCATAACCGCACATGCTCTTGGCGAGTTGTGCATGAGTCTCATCTTCTCTCCTAATCTGTCACGTTTGCGGAACTTGGCTCGTAGCTCCCTGGATGCTCTTCTCATGAGCTCTCTCCAGACTGTAAATTGAGGTTGAGATCCTCATCATCTCGGTCAGTAGTTGCTATCATGATTCGAGTTGATTGAGATTAGAAGCAGACGACATAACGGTGACCTCGCATGAAGGCAGAAAGGCTTGGTTTCAGTTGAGGTAACACTCGTGTGACGATGCATTCGATTTCTTCAGGTGACTCCACGGGAGATTTCGTGCAGATCGAGTATATGTCGACCGCATAGGACGCTTTAACACTCTGCTCACCTCGAAGGTAAACACAATGGATCTGATCCGCAGGGTATGAAGGAGCGCGAGGTTTCTGAGTAGTAAACAAGATTATTAATGCTTACGAATTGGTATTATATAGATAAGGAGAGAGCCACCAGAGCGATAGTAGCGCGTTGGTTATAGGAAGTGTTATGCAGCGCAGGACAAAAAGCAAAAAGGAGCGCGAGGATTATTCTGAGTTCGAGATAGCCACGTGAGGCATAATCGAGTGTATTGAACACTAGATGATGGTACAGATATATTAGAGATACACATGTATAGTTATTTCTATGAGTTAAGGTCATTGATCGAAGACGATAACGAATGAGGAAAGTTCGTATATAATATAACTTGGCTGGCTAATCTTTTTGGTAGATAGTAGTTCTCTCGTGGAGCAGCACCGATTATTCTTTGAGGAATGATCGGTGTATTACATTCATAACTCGTGACGTGATCTACCTTGGTGATTCAGAACAACGCTCTATACATTTCACACCGATTGGAAACAAAGTGATACAAACAGAAGCGAATATATACTAGAGTCTCAGGAGTTGATTGCGTAGTAGGAGTTCCTGCTGCGATAATCTCATAGGGGTAGTATGACTCCAGTGCTCTCAAGATATGAGCGACTCTCGCAGAAGAGAGATAAGAGGTTTAAGGCGAATGCACTCTGTATGCTACTAGTGCTGTTAGTCGCAGACGAGCGTCAGTAAAGCGATTCTCCATAGAAGCGACGTATATAGTGAGCGCATATACCTATTGCATACATGAAATCGTCCAGAGAAGTTAACTTGACTGAGAAATAAAACAGCGGATGAAACAAAAACAATAAGCGAGAAAACGAGCACTTCCCAACCAAAGTTGCTGCTGCAGTTTACATTTGATCTAGGCGTCCCTGTGCAGGGGATGCTCTTTGTTGAATAGTGCAGAATTGGGTAGAGGTGAGATAACAGACGTTCTATAGATCTTAGCTAGTAGGAGTATAACGAGTCACCATCCAGCAGAGGGTATCTTCACAGTATCTTTACACTCTATATGATTTGTAGACTAGCAGTGTCAGAATGTGTACGGCGACGGGTAGGATGGACTGGGATGTGCTCTTGATGACATCCTAGAAAATGACCAAATGCACGTGATTGACACTAACCGATAGGCGGCTCTGGTATAGACAAACCGTGTTAGAATATATTACGCGCATTGTGGTGAGTCTGTGGACTATGGGTATACACTGACCGAAGAGATAGGGCTTTATCGCTCGATCGATAACACGTTTTCGCATAGATATGAGTCGTTAATGAAACAAGGTGGAGTGAGATTATGTCGGTGAGAGATGTACGGAAGAAGATAGACTTAGGTTGATGTGCCACACAGACTAAAAGTAGAGCGCAGTTGGTGCGGCTTTACGCATAGGATTATAGAGATCGTTTAGAATAGAGAGATAAATCCGAGAACAATGCTCTCTAGGGTTTCGGAAAATAAGCAAAATGAACTATAGTTTAACTTTTAACATAAGCTTAAATACCATAAATGTAAACCTTCGTTTTAGACTTGTGAGACCGAGATGGAGCGGACGGGTCTCGCATCGCAGGGTTCTCTATATACGGGTATTCGCCTGGATAGATCACAGATTATGCAATGTATATCTTGGGCTCTGTCTCGGTTAAAAACCGTTCTTACCTCCACGAAGATATACCTATTTCATTGTGCGCGACACTACTCGACTAGTTAGAGATCGTAACAACTTAAAGAAGCTAATGATGTTACTGGAGGTCAAGCTTAGCGCTATGACGAAGAGATTCTTTAGCACAATTAGCGGGACCGAGTGTGCTAGTGTTCTCTGACAAGAGTTGATCACCGCCGAAATAAAGATGCCAATCCAGAGATCCCAGATGTGCGGTGATCGGCTCTGTGGGTAACGTTCCTGGGATGTGTTCTAGACGCGACTAGCAACGCCACACGCCATGTCTTGGCCTAGACACTAACTCAGCTTGATGTAGAGATGGCTTGAATTATGATCAAGACATCTCGGATCAGACCTTGTCCAAGACTTTCTTGTTGTGGATGTGAAGTGAGTAATCAACAACATTCTCTTAAGCTTCTTGACTCTGGAACGAGTCATGGGACCTTCAGGAATTGCTAGAGCATCTTCACCAGGCTGCTGGTGCAATGTGGCTTCATGTGGCTCATCTAGACTCTCCTTGTTCTCCTTAGTGATCTGGTCCATGATCACATCACTCTCTTAATCTCTTAGTTCTCCAGCAGCATTCTCCTTTACTCTCATCAGTCTCTTCTCTATAATTTCTACCACAACTCTGTTTCTACATCACTCACACACTCTCACATGGTATCAGAGCATCAAAGCTCCTGAAAACATATTCTCATTTCCGCAAAATCTCTATCAAAATTTCTCTTTAAAACTGCCTTGGATACATCTCCTTATCCACTGGTCCAAAGGTCTTCCAAGAGGGAAGAATCTCAACAGAACTCAAGATAAGGGAGTATACCAGTCTGTGAAACTCAAGGAAGCTCTAGAAAAGTGAAGCAAGCTTCATCCAAGATCAGTTTTCTGATCCAGTTCTTGCAAAACCAGTAGCAACACTGTTTTGTCCACTGGTCCAAAACTCTCCAAGATGAAGACTGAAACTGAAATGGCGACTCCAGAGACTTGAAGGGGTCAAAAGAAGAAAACAAAACACCTCCTCTTGTCCAAAATTCTGAAGAAAACCCATGGAGACAAATCATTTTTGGAGCAAGGTCACTAAGAAGCTTCAAAGCTTGGCTGTTCAAATTATCTCTGGGAAACAAAGCTGAAGCTTATTCTTTGATCTCCAAAACCCACGACCAGAAAAAGGGACATGAGGGGTTTGAAGTGGTCTCCTTGAACAGAAGGAAATAGTCATCAAGAGAGGTGTTGGACATTCAATCCACACCTCAAACAGATTCAGTCTCACTAAGCCCCCATGGGCTGGAGGTTCAAGAAACCAGCTCAGGTTCTTGATAAGCTGTGCCTCCTTCAATAAAGAGCAAGTTGCCCATGTTTTCAGAGCCTACAGAAGTACATTCCTGAAACATGGAGAGATTGCCCACTACCCAACAACACTTTGGACATTGATTGTGTTCATTAACTCCCAAGATGGTAGAGAGGAAAGATTGGTACTGTGGAGAGATTGCTCAAGAGGTCTTACCTGAAGCAAGAGGGTGAACAGAAGGTTCCTCAAGAGAGAAAGGCCATAATTCAAGCCAAGAGGGCTGTGGTCTCAAGGTGTTGGCTTTCATTGGCTCTCAACATCAAGCTTGGCCATATACTCTCATTCTCTGGTCAAGCTTGAGGAGGGGTGTTAATGAGAAGCCAATGACCCATTGTTGTAGCTGAAGCAAAGGAAAAAAGTGGAGTTGACCAGGGATATACTTGGCTGAGCAAAGAGAAGGCAGTTCACTGAAAAGATGACAGCTAACTCTTTGCAAAGTCCCCCTACCAAGTCAGTTCTACAAGTCACGTTCCAAGGCCATTCTGAAGAAGGATGAAGTGAGGGATTCCAAGTGCAAGCCAGGAGGGCAGACACTCCTCATTATCATCCTAAAGACATGTTGGATTGATCTCAAACCCAAGAAGAAGGAAAGAAGCCAGAAGCAAGGGGGAGACAAGCTGTGAATTAAGAAGAAGGTTCAAGAGGAACCATTTGAAGTGTGAAGCAAGGAAAGGGTGTGCCTTACTTGCAATAAAGATGCCCAAAAGAAGACTGGATTGCTTGTACTCTTTTTCCCTATAATTAGGTTTTTAATGAGGCAAGTAATCTCAGTTCCAAGCTTGCCAAGGATTCCTATGGTCAAGCTTGAGGGGGAGTGTTGGAATGAACAAACAAAGCTGGAGTTGATGAAGAGACAAGAAAATCAGGAGCTAATCAAATCAAGCATCTGGAACAAGCAGATTTGAATTGTCCGTACAGTCCTGCTCCACAAGCAACTCATCTTTCCCTAACTTACCTTGCAAGGCAAGAAAAGGAGTTTGGGGAGACTTAATATGGACGTTGGTAGCCTCCAGAAGTAAAGGGAATCAAGTTTGAATGGAATTACTCATTCTGGTTTGATTTGGACAATAGAAGTCACATGGGTGCTTTGGACATGCCAGCTGGACCTGTCACTTTCACACCAAGCTGTATGTGCCCTCTTCCTCCAGTCACTTTCTCTTCCTCTGGACGTGCCATACTGTCCATGACCACAGCCTGCTCCACACCAGTCTGCCCCAGCCAGTTTCTGAACCTGCTCTGATCTCTCTTTCTCTGCAAATTAGTTATTTAAGTTTTAATGTTTTATTAGTAGTTTATTGTGCTTATAATGTCTTGTAACTTGGCTATAAAGCCCCCTACATGTACCCACGAAATTTCTAAGGAGAATTGAGCCTCCTCCTTCATTATTCTCTATGGTTCATACACTCTCATATTCTCTCTAAGTCTCATACTCTCTCATACTCAGAAATTTCCATAATCTTTCATACTCTCTGAAGTGATAAGTTAACTCTTTCCTTCAACAAATCTCTGGTTACTTTATTCTCTTAATCTCTTATTCTCACAAACTCTCAAATACTCTCATTCATAATTTCGTCCATCATTCATGGTCTCTGGTCCATACTAAACCAGAAGATCACAAACACTATCCATAATCCCATCATTCTCACTTAAACTCTCAAAAACACTCTCTCTTTGATTCTCAGTCTTTCTGGTCCAAAACTAAACCAGAAGCTGATTCTCTTCACCAAAATCATTCTCCAGTTCATTCTCCACATTTTCTCTCTATTCTCACACTAAGTCCCCTCCTGGACTTGGCCCTATCTTTGCACAAACCTCCAGAGCACTTCTAAACACCTTTAGACACTTCTAATGCCTTGTAGACAATCTCCGGAGGTTTCACCCTAACTTTGCACCAGACCCAACTCATCTCTGTTGGAATGAAGAATAAACAAAGCTGGAGTTGACGAAAGACCAAGAAAATCAGGAGCAAGCAAATCAAGTATCTGGAACAAGCAGATTTGAATCCGTTCTGTACAGTCTTGCTCCACAAGCAACTCATCTTTCCCTAACTTACCTTGCAAGGCAATAAAGGAGTTGGGGGAAACTTAATATGGACGTTTGGAGCCTACAGAAGTAAAGGAATCAAGTTTGAATGGAATTACTCAGTTCTGGTTTGATTTAGACAAGACAGAAGTCACATGTGTTGCTTAGGAGAAGTTGTTGGATCTGTCACAATCAACCCAAGGAGACTGTGCCTCTCCCTCCTGTCACTCTCACTACTTCTGGTCGTGCTTCCTTGGCTGTATGCTCTTTGTCCTCATCAGAAACCATGTTATATTATTTGTTTAGTAAGCCCTCATATATTGTTAGTTTAATGTCTAGGCAAGTTGTTGTCTTTGGCTATATAAAACCCTCCATGTAACCTGATTTAAACTAAGGAGATTTGAGCCTCCTCCTTCATTATTCTCTCTGGTTCATACACTCATATTCTCTCTAAGTCTATACATTCTTATACTCAGAAACTCTGTTAAACTCTCCATAATCTCTCATACTCTCTGAAGTGAGAGTTAAGTCTCTCCTTCACCAGATCTCCTATTCTCTGGTTCTCTACTCTCTCAAGTCTCTTACTCTCAGCTCACACGAGCTCACCCTCAACCACACTCACAAACACTCTCAATCTCACTAAAATCTTGCATTCTCTCATTCAAGGCAATTCTACCTCATACTATTGTCTCTCATCCATTCTCTTGTTTCCTCTCAACCAGACTCTCACACACTTTCATTCTCACCATATTCTCTCTATTCTCACATGGTATCAGAGCTTCCAAGCTCCTGACACCTTCATAGCTTCCGCAAAATCATCATCGTCTCAAAACTGTCTCCAAAACAGTTTCTGCTACATCTCTTTATCCACTGGTCCAAAGGTCTTCCAAGAGGGAAGAATCTCGCCAGAACTCAAGATAGGACAGTGTACAAGCCTCTGGAACTCAAGAAAGCTTCATCTCAGTCCAGCAAGCTTCATCAAAGGTTCAGTTTCAAGTTCTGTTTCTTACAAAACCAGTTGGTACATTCTATTGTCCACTGGTCCAAACTCTCTAAGATGGAGAGTTCAAAGGAAATGGCGACTTCAGTAGCTTCAAGGAGTCCAAATAAGAAACAAAATCACCTCCTCTTGTCCAAAATGCTGAAGAAAACCTTTGGAAGAAATGGTTTCTGCATCAAGGTCACTGAAAAAGTTTCAAAGATAGGCTGTTCAAATCATTATTTGGCCAACAAAGCTGAAGCTCACTCTCTGACCACCAAGACCCACAACCAGCAAGAAGACAGGATGAGTTTAAAGTTTATCCTTGACCAGAGGGAGAGAATCATCAAGAAGAGGTGTTGGATATTCAATCCACACCTCAAACCTCTTGAGTTTCACTAAGCCCCCATGGGGCTGGAGGTTCAAGAAACCAGCTTCGGTTCTTGATAACCTGTGCCTCCTTAAATTAAGAGCAAGAAGCCCATGTGTTCAGAGCCTACAGAAGATGTAAATTCCTGTCCATGGAGAGATTCCCACTACCCAACAACACTTTGGACACTGATTGTGTTCATTAACTCCCAAGATGGTAGAGAGGAAGATTGGTACTGTGTAGAGATTGCTCAAGAGGTCTTACCTGAAGCCAAGAGGGTGAAGAGGAAGTTCCTCAAGAGAAAAAGGACACAATTCAAGCCAAGAGGGCTGTGGTCTCAAGGTGTTGGCTGTCATTGGCTCTCACTTCAAGCTTGGCCATATACTCTCATTCTCTGGTCAAGCTTGAGGAGGGGTGTTAATGAGAAGCCAATGACCCATTGTTGAAGCTGAAGCAAAGGAAAAAGTGGAGTTGACCAGGGATATACTTGGCTGAGCAAAGAGAAGGCAGTTCAATGAAAAGATGGCAGCTAACTCTTTGCAAAGTCAGTTCTACAAGTCACGTTGCAAGGCCATTCTGAAGAAGGATGATGTGAGGAATTAAAGTACAAGCCAGGAGGGAAGACACTCCTCATTATCATCCCAAAGACATAATGGCTTGATCTCAACCCATGAAGAAGGCAAGAACTCAGAAACAAGGGGGAGACAAGCTGTGAAATAAGAAGAAGGTTCAAATGGAACCAATTGAGTGTGAAGCAGGAAAGGAGTGGCGCCCTTCCTGCCAATAAAGTTATCTAAACCTAGGCTGGATTGCTTGTACTCTTTTTCCCTATAATTAGGTTTTTAATGAGGCAAGTAATCTCAGTTCCAAGCTTGCCCAAGGATCTCCAATGGTCAAGCTTGAGGGGGAGTGTTGGAATGAAGAATAAACAAAGCTGGAGTTGACGAAAGACCAAGCAAATCAGGAGTGAGAGTTAAGTCTCTCCATAATCTCTCATACTCATATTCTCTCTAAGTCTATACATTCTTATACTCAGAAACTCTGTTAAACTCTCCATAATCTCTCATACTCTCTGAAGTGAGAGTTAAGTCTCTCCTTCACCAGATCTCCTATTCTCTGGTTCTCTACTCTCTCAAGTCTCTTACTCTCAGCTCACACGAGCTCACCCTCAACCACACTCACAAACACTCTCAATCTCACTAAAATCTTTCATTCTCTCATTCAAGGCAATTCTGCCTCATACTATTGTCTCTCATCCATTCTCTTGTTTCCTCTCAACCAGACTCTCACACACTTTCATTCTCACCATATTCTCTCTATTCTCACAATCTCAACTCTTCCTTTGGCTCACTTCTTTCTTCAAGTTAATACTCCCCCTCAAGCTTGACTTTAGAGATCCTAAGTCAAGCTTGGAACCTTGAAGAACTCCCTCATTAAAAACCTTATGAGAAAACCCTCATAAGGAAAAGAGTAGAGCCTTCAAGGCCTAGGGATTGGCCAGTGGGTCTTTGGTGTTTTCATCAGTGTGATGGACACCAAAGACCCTGGATCATGGCCTAACCGTGATGTGCAACTCATTGGCTTCATTGCACATCACCAACTCCTTCTCGGAACTCTTCTTTGGGGCTGGCGTGTGTCTTCCCTTCTCTCATGGCTTGTTGGCTTCTCCATCTGGTCAGATCACACGCCTAGCTTCTTCTTGTCTTCTTGAATATCCAAGTAAGGTACCTGATACATCATTCTACAAGTGTATCAGTTCTCAAGAGATAAACCTATCATGAATATATTAAGAGATAAGATCAGGTTTACTCCCTTGTTTAGATGGTGAGGAGTGGCTGCTGTGAACCGCCACTTGAATCCTCACTGACTGAGCTTCACAGCTCCTTCTCTTATCATGCAAGCTCATCCACCCTTCCCCTCAAGCTTGAGACCGAGTATAGAGAAGGTCCAAGCTTGAATGGTGAGCGCATGTTAACTCCATGATAAGCCTTGTGCAGGGCACCACCATTTTCTCCAGACTTGATGCTTGATCTCCACTCCATTACCATTGCATAGAGGAGATACCTCAGTCCACTTAACAAGCACTCCTCACATAGCTTGTTGAGTGACCTTCTTCTTCTCTCACTACGGCATGATATCTTCTAGATCAGCATGCAAGGTCCTTGAGTAACACTGGTCATTGAGCTACAGGATCATCAGGTGGCTCACTTTGCTCCCCTCCTCAAGCTTGGATCGGTTATGTGTCCAAGCTTGAAGTGAGCCTCAATGAGCCTTAAGATCAGGAGCGCAACATATCATGGACTGCGCATTCAACCACTGATCAACCCTCCCCTTTAAACTCCAATGCCTTCTGATCATCTGTCTCCTCCAGACTTAAGTGATGATCACTTGCTTAGTGTATCCACATACACTCCAGCAATCATTCCCAATGGGATTAGTCTTCCTCTTTCACTCGGATGTATGGTACACCAAGAGCACATCTTGTGAACCTGAAACAACACTCAAACTCCAGCAAATATAAGACACAATGTATTGGCTTTTGCCAATGTCTCACTAGCATTGCACTTAGATGGCCTCTTATTACATTAAGATCCATCTAATGCAAGCTTTCCATTCTCTAAACACTAAGAATGATCCGGCCAAGATACACAACTAAGCATTTAGGCAAACATACCTGCCTTAATCACATTCATAGACATCCATCTAGATGCTCAACATTAAGGCAGCAACAAGATGATAATATATGCAATAATCTTAATCAGTCTCTAACTCATGAATGCAGCCAGATTAGATACAACCATTTACCATTTCAATACTCATTCATTTAGAGAAGGGATTAGGCATTATTATCATCAACCAACATCAGAAAATATGCAATACCTTAGGCGATTCAAGTTTAGTGAAAGCTAGTAAGACTTAGACAGTTTCTAACATCCTAACTCAATCACAACCAAACCGGGGTAAGCATCACTTCTCAACATCAAACAATTCTCTACAATAAACACTGGCATCCTGGGACTACACAAGAAAATACCATCAAGGAAGATAACCCACGGATAGAAACATATCACTTAACCACAGCCATACACAATCACAAGCTCATATCAAGAAGGTTTAGGATTAGCTTACAACCAAGGAACCTGAGCTAGTTCCTTGAGCCTCCTTGGTTACAGGTCATGAATCTGGTGGATTAGAGAGCTGGATCGTCACCCAACACCTTCTCCTGGTGTTCATACCCTCCTTCTTGAAACCGCAACACAAAAGGCTCCACCTTTCTTCACCTTCTCAAGTCGCCATCTTCATTAACAGGGAGAGAGCTTTCTTCTTGAAAGGTATAAGCTTGAAAAGGAGATGGGACACGCCTTTAATGGACAGGAGAGGAGAGGAACGACCATGAAGAACCACCTTAGCTTCATACACCATCTTCTGGAAGCAAGAGAACCAAGGCTGGACAAGACTTCTATGGTTTGGATTTGTGATGAGGATAGACTTGTGATGATTTGCGGAAGCTAGATACCAAGTTCTGATGAACCTGGCTCTGATACCATGTTGGAATTTCAGAGTTCAGGCTGTGGAGATGAAGAACAGCCCTTTAGGGCGAGATGAGAGCTTGAAATGATGAGAGAGAGGTCTGATGTGATTAGTTTGAATCAAGAACAGAAACAAGAGATTTAGAGAGATTAAGAGATTAAAGTATAAGAAAGGGGTAGATTAAGGGTTTCTGATCAAGAACACACTTTGTTTATTATGAAGGAGAGGGGAAATCCCCCTTACTCTCTTAGAAGTTACAAATCGCCTAATGAGGCATATAAATAGCTTTACAAGTTTCTGGAAAACCCTAAAGCTAAGGATAAGACTTGAAGGGTGGAGATCTTCTGGTTTGAATTGGATGGTGAGGATTAATTCTCGTGGCTGAGGCAAGCTGAGTGGTGCCCTAAAAGACTTGGCTAAGAATGCTCCAACAACTCCTCTGTATCTGCCCACTTCTCTGGCCAGATACATAGTCAAGGCTGCTCTTCCTTTCCAGCAAGAGCCAGCCTGTCATGGACCACAACCATGCGCCAGCACACTCTTTTCTCTTCTTCTCTTAAGCTTTTGTCTTCTTCTCTTAAAGATCAGAAGCTTGTCTCTTAGTCTCGGACTTTGCACGGGCCGTACCATTCCGCCCTATTGTTGCACAAACTCCCCAAACATCTTTAAAGTCATAATGAGGCATCTTTTGGTCGCCCTATTTTTGCACGGTCTGTACCTTGCCCTATTTTTGCACGGTCCGTACCTCGCCCTATTTTTGCACGGTCCGTACCTCGCCCTATTTTTGCACGGTCCGTACCTCGCCCTATTTTTGCACAAGTCTCAAATCTTCTCTAATGGTTGAATGTTCAAGTTTCGGGTTGATCTGGTCCGTACGGATCCGTACGGTCCGAGTACATCCGTTCGTACCAAATCCGTATGCCCTCGCCCTAACTTTGCACATTCTCCTATTTGCTCCTTAACAGCCTTCTAAGTCCCTCCTGGACTTGGCCCTATCTTTGCACAACCTCCAGAGCACTTCTAAACACCTTTAGACACTTCTAATGCCTTGTAGACAATCTCCGGAGGTTTCACCCTAACTTTGCACTAGACCCAAACTCATCTCAACTCTTCCTTTGGCTCCACTTCTTTCTTCAAGTTAATACTCCCCCTCAAGCTTGACTTTAGAGATCCTAAGTCAAGCTTGGAACCTTGAAGAACTCCCTCATTAAAAACCTTATGAGAAAACCCTCATAAGGAAAAGAGTAGAGCCTTCAAGGCCTAGGGATTGGCCAGTGGGTCTTTGGTGTTCTCATCAGTGTGATGGACACCAAAGACCCTGGATCATGGCCTAACCGTGATGTGCAACTCATTGGCTTCATTGCACATCACCAACTCCTTCTCAGAACTCTTCTTTGGGGCTGGCGTGTGTCTTCCCTTCTCTCATAGCTTGTTGGCTTCTCCATCAGGTCAAATCACACGCCTACCTTCTTCTTGTCTTCTTGAATATCCAAGTAAGGTACCTGATACATCATTCTACAAGTGTATCAGTTCTCAAGAGATAAACCTATCATGAATATATTAAGAGACAAGATCAGGTTTACTCCCTTGTTTAGATGGTGAGGAGTGGCTGCTCTAAACCGCCACTTGAATCCTCACTGACTGAGCTTCACAGCTCCTTCTCTTATCATGCAAGCTCATCCACAGGGAAGGATGAGCAACTGCTTGAGCATTATAGTATACCCGGTTGTTGATCCAGTTGGATGGAGGGTTTCTCACCCTTGTACTTCTTCTCAAGGGTTGAACTTCTTGAGCTGCTTCTGGTTGAGCCTCCTCGACCTCTTCTTCTTCATGGTTTCCATGTTCAACTTCTTCATCACCTTGGTCCACACCTTGATCATGTGTGGAACCTGATTCTTCATCATACTGCTCCTCTGGTTCATTTCCCACCTTATGATCAAGGTGGGGTTCTTGGTCATTAGCCGTGGGAAGACCTTCTTGTTGTTGCCCTCCTCCACTCCTCGGATCCTGAGATAAGTTAATCCCAAGATTCTCCAGTATTATCCTCAAGTTGGCTGCCTTATCAGCAGCCAAATCCTTGAGTTCTGCTTGGTTCTTCTCCTCATAGAACCCTCGTTCTTCTCCTCATAGAACCCTCGTTCTTCCACAAACTTCACATCCCTAGACACCACTACCCTTCTGGTTTCTGGATCATAACACTTGTACCCTTTCTGAGTTGGTGAATAACCAATAAACATCCCCTTTGTGCTCTTGGCCTCCAACTTGTTCCTTAGCTCCCCTGGTTTATGAACAAAACAGAGACAACCAAAGACCCTGATATGATCTAAGATTGGTCTGTGCTTGTTCAATACCTCAAAGGGTGATTGATCTTCAAGAACCTTAGTTGGGGTGCGGTTGATCAGATAACAAGCAGTAGCCACAGCATCACTCCAAAACCTCTTTGGCACATTGGCTTGGAACATCATGGACCTAGCAACTTCCATAAGGTGCCGGTTCTTCCTTTCAGCAACTCCATTCTGTTGTGGGGTGTAAGGACAACTCGTTTGGTGAAGACTACCATGCTTGGATAGATGTTGCTTGAAAAGGCTTGACTAGTATACTCCCCACCATTATCTGATCTAAAAATTTTCAGCTTAGCATTGAAATGGTTAGTCACATATGCTTGAAAATTTCTAAATGCATCAAGAACTCTATCCTTCGATGGAATCAAGGTTATCCAGGTGTATTTATGTTAAAACAAATAAGAGATGGAGTTATGATCTAATAAGGAAGGCTGGGAAGACTTAAGGAATGGAGAGAAAGAAGTTTAGAGGTGTCCGTACAAGTGGTCCGTACAAGGCCGTACAAGTGGTCCGTACAAGGTCGTACAACCATGGGCGACCAATGGTAAAGTTTGGGTCGACCAAAGTTACTCCGGGTAAAACCTCAGAAGTTACCACCTCGCGGATAAGCTTCCTTCTTCCCTTCCGTGTGTCTAAGTGCACTGAACCTAAAGGATAAGGTTACCTACGCGTCTGGACAGGCTGGCTAAAGCATCTGGTCAAGATGCCAAAGGAATCAAGCGTGTGGAGCTTCCTGGCCAAGTATTTGAATTAGGCGCGCCCAAGACCATTGACTACACATGCTTATGTTGAAACCTTATCTTGTATCCGTTAAGCACAGCCATAACCTTCCCTATATATTTGTAACTCCTCTCATTAATCAAGCAAGTATTTCGAGTATTCTCTTGTTCTCTCTAGGTGTTCTTCATGTTCTTCATCCTCGAGATGGTTTCTTAGAAAAGTCTCTTCCTTTAGTCTCTAAATCTCTTCTAGTCTCTCTTAATCTCTCTTCTATCCGTTTATTCTTTGTGTTTACTCAATCTTTCATGGTATCAGAGCCAGGTTCTCACGGATCTGGGTTTTGATTTCGTCTTTCATCCAAGAACACTCAAGAACATCTTTTCTTTCCAGAAAGCTTCCAGATGGAAGGAACCAAGTCTATGGTGATTCCAATAACACTTAAAGGGGGAAACTACCTCCTATGGTCTCGTGTGGTGAAGACAGCAGTGGGGAGTAAGGGTTTGTGGAACCACATCCTAGAGGATGAGGCTCCAAAACTTGTTACTCGTGAAGGCGACAAGGAGGTTGTCGTGTGTGATGAGTTGAAGTGGATCCAGGAAGACAACCTGGTGATGTCCATCCTTCAAAGCTCCTTAGATCCGTCGATCTTAGAAGCTTACAGCTACTGTGAGAAGGCAAAGGACCTATGGGAAACACTCCAGAAGGTGTATGGGAACATCTCAAACCTCACCCGAGTGTTTTGAGATCAAACGAGCCATCAACAGCCTTGCTCAAGAAGACATGGAGTTCACGAAGCATCTTGGAAAGTCTAGAGCTTTATGGTCTGAGCTAGAGATGTTGAGGCCTAGCACAACAGATCCAACCGAGCTGAATGAGAGGAGAGAGCAAGATAAAGTCTTTGGCTTGCTTCTCACCCTCAACTCCAGCTACAATGATCTGGTGAAACACATCTTGCGAGCTGAGAAACTTCCCACCTTATAGGAAGTCTGTGCAGATCCAGAAGGAGCAAGGATCGTTGGGGTTGTTTGGAGGAAAGGGGGAGCTTACCTTAGCTAACCAAGCTGAAGTGCCTCAAGCCAACAAGGTGAACCGGTTTGAAGACAGGAGGTTCAACGGCAACTGTGACCATTGCAAGAGACAAGGCCATAAGAAGCACCAGTGATGGATCCTTCATCCTCACCTAAAGCCAACCAAGTTTATGAAGGAGAGGGATGCAAGGGCAAATTTAAGCTATGGAGGTGGTGATCAGCATGGAGTAGGAGGACCTGGGACATCCAACCGAGCACAGGAGGCTGAAGGTGGAGAGAACAAAGCCCTGGTGACCTACACAGCTCAAACCAACCGTCCAAATGAGCATGAGTTCATCCGCCGTTCAGAGATGGATGCTCTCATTTAGATGCTCAAAGACAATGGTAACACTCTTGGTAACCTCAGGGGGTTCAAGCTTGAAAGTGAGCCTGAAAGTAACCTCAGGAGGTGGGGGCTCACTCAAGTCCCCACCTCAAGCTTGAATTGAGTCTAGGTTCAAGCTTGAAAGTGAGCCTGAATGAGCATCCAAACCAGGAGCACACCACCCCAACAGCTGCGCTTAAACCACTGGTCCACCTTCATGTCTTCAGCATCAAGTACCCTTCAGGTCACCGGCCTCCTCAAGCTTCAGTGATGACCTTCTCCTTCTTGTGTGCCTTGAACCAGGAGCTCAACAACCTTCATGGTCTGCGCTTCTTATAACCGGCTACTACACCAAGAACCTTCCCATTGCTCCACACAATGAACCAAGCCTTCCTCTTGTTTCGGATTGGTGTTGAACCAGAAGCACTCCTGAAACAACACTCAAACTCCAAACGAGATAAGACACAAATGCATTGGGATCAAACCTTGACTAATCATCAAGTTTGATCACCAATGTCACAAGCTTTGCACTTAGACAGCATCTCATCATCATTGAGATCCATCTAATGCAAGCTTACCACTCTCTAAGTGCTATCACAAAGCACTTAGGCAACCATTCCCTGCCTTAAACGACCCTTAGACATCAGTCTAGGTGTCTCAACCGTAAGGCAGCCCCAATGACAAGAGTATGCAACAGCCTTAACCCATTTACTTCATGAATGCAAAACGGATTAGATACAACTATCTATCATCCTAGCAAGACATTCATAAGAACAGAGACTAAGCATCAATGCCATTTCCAAACACCAGACCCAAATGCTTCACTTTAATCAGCTTCTATTCATGTATGCAAAAAGATTCAGAACATGCTATCTAATATCATGTCAAGCAACATTTAGAACTGGAGAAGCACTTTAAACACTCAACCATTCAAAACGAGTCATCTAAACATCCTGGGATAGATTCTAAACATTCATATCTAGCAATCTTAACACATCCTCAGGTCTCAAACATATCACACAACACATTCAGTTCATAAAGTATCAAGCTTTATAACAAGGGACAGTAGGTTCTTACAAACAAGGAACTAGTGTTAGTTCCTTGAACACCTTTGATTCATGCAAGATCAGGGGCTATTGGTCGCGATTCCAACACCTCCTTCCTCCATGGACCTTCCCTTGAACTCTCCATGCCTAAAGTCCCCACCTTTCTTCATACTTTGGTCGCCTCCACCAGTAACAAGGTGAAAGCTTTCACCTTTCTTCCTGGTCTTTGAATAAGAACACGCCTTGGACTTGATTTGATGAAGAGGGTAGCTAATCCACTCCATAACTCCTGGATCCGAGGCTCTCCTTTCTTCTGGACGGTATGAGAGAGTATGGGACTTCAAGAACAGCTTCTGGGTTTGCTGATGACCACCTTCTTGTAGAGAATGAACCGGCTGGAAAGGAAGCTCCTTTCTGGGTTTTAATGGCAGGAGAGAAAGCCTTGATCTTTGCGGAAGCTAAACACCAAGTTCTGATGAACCTGGCTCTGATACCATGTTAGATTTTCACCAGAGTATGTGAATCTGGGTTTGTGTGTGATGAACAAGCCTTTAAGGCAATGATGAACACGAGATGATGAAGAGAAAGGGTTCTGGTTTACTTGTATGAACTTGAATCAGAATCAGAGAGTATGAGAGACTTAGAGAGATTAAAGAGACTAAGAAAGAGAGAGACTTAAGAAGGATTCGATCCAAGAACGCCAAGCTTTATTTCTGGAAGTGGAGAGGGGTTTTCCCCCTTACTCCCTTGAAGATTACAATTCGCCCAAGGGGTGTTTTTAAAGAGAGATGAGTGCTGGATACAAGTTTAAACCTAAGGAGACTAACCATATGGAGTCAACAAGTATTTGGGCGCCTGGTTTGAATTGTGTGGCTCAGAATGCTCACATGCTTGGACAGGCTGTCACAAGCTGCTCTTCCTTTGCTTTTGCACGAGAGGATAACCTTTTGGATAAGGTTCTTCCTTTCTGGAAAGTAGACAGCTCTTCATTTTCGCCTAAGGTATATTCTGAGCATCTTTCTCCTTGCCTAAGCTCCCACGGATCCCAAGTCTTTGCTCACCATAATAAACCTTCTTAAGACTTGGGAACCAAGTCTTGTGCATTTTAGGGTTGTACGGCCAGGAACATCAAGCTGGTCCGTACACATTGAGCCCTAACTTAAAACATCTTTTATGCTCAAATGGTCGAGTAATGTTGGTTTTGGGTCGAGTCTGGTCCGTACGGATCCGTACAGGCCGTACAGGCCATACAGGCCGTACAAGCCGTACAATCCGTACACCTCATCCTCAACTTGACCATTTGATCCCTTCTTCTCACCAAAGCTTCCCCAGGTCTTCCTTAGACTTCTCATTGATGTTCCTCAGTCTCTTGCACACTCAGAAGCTGTCCACAGCCTTCTCCATACTCGTTGCACAAGATCCTTCACACCACACTATCTTCTCTGCCTCTATCTCATCTCTCATAAGTTTCATTGTATCTCTTCAAGTTAACAATTATTGGGGAGACCTTGTGGTTGTCCTCCTCCAGCCTTAGGATCTTGGGGTAGATTAATCCCAAGACTCTCTAATATGATCTAGAGTAGAATCTGAGTAGAATAAGAGAGAAAGAAGAGATTGAGAGTATTCGAGACTAAAGAAAGAGACTTTGAGAGATTTGTATCAAGAACCCATTTCGGATGAACCGAGAGACTAGAGAGACTAAGAGAAAAGAAATGAGTTGCTTGATTAATGAATACTCGACAAGAGGGTTATAATATATAGAGAAAAGCTTAGGGCAACACAAGGATAAGGTTTCAACGGATAGAAGGCTGAGCGTGTTAAGTCAAGGCTCGTTTAGGCGCCTAATTCAAATACTTGGACGAGAAGCTTCACACGCGAGATGCCAAAGGAATCTTGACCAGATGCTCTTCCTTTCTTAGCCACATGAGCCAGCCTGTCCATAGCTCTTCTTTTTGGTCTTCTTTATCCGCGAACCAAGCTTGAGTCAGGTGGTAAATGGTAAATGTAACTTTTGGTCGAGTTACATTTACCTCGGGTAACTTTCGACCAAGTTCACCCGGGTAACTTCTTGTACGGCCTTGTACGGCCAAACTGTACGGCCTTGTACGGACACCCCAACTCTAAACCTTCTCTATTCCTTTATCCTTTCTCTATCAAGTGAACCCCTCTTGTTCAACAATTCCATCTAAGGATAGGGTGCTTGATGCATTTAGAAATTTTCAAACATATGTTACTAACCACTTTAATGCTAAGCTGAAAATTTTTAGATCAGATAATGGTGGGGAGTATACAAGTCAAGCCTTCAAGCAACACCTATCCCAGCATGGTATTCTTCACCAAACGAGCTGCCCTTACACTCCACAACAAAATGGAGTTGCGGAAAGGAAGAACCGGCACCTGATGGAAGTTGCTAGGTCCATGATGTTCCAAGCCAATGTACCAAAGAGGTTTTGGAGTGATGCTGTGGCTACTGCTTGTTACTTAATCAACCGGAAAACCAACCAAGGTCCTTGAAGATCAATCACCTTTTGAAGTACTGAACAAACGTAGACCAGCCTTAGATCATCTCAGGGTCTTTGGTTGTCTCTGCTTTGTTCACAAACCAGGAGAACTAAGGAACAAGTTGGAAGCCAGAAGCACAAAAGGGATGTTTATTGGGTACTCACCAACTCAGAAGGGGTACAATTGTTATGATCCGGAAACAAGAAGAGTGGTAGTGTCAAGGGTAAGATCTTTTGATATCTTAGTAGAAACGTAACCAGAAAGAGATTAAGAACAGATTTAGAAAGGAAAGACTAGGTTTAGACTTAATGAAAAGAGAGATTATGAGAGACTATGAAGAACATGTTTGGAGACTCAAAATATTAGAGAGAACTGTATGATTTATTCATCCACTCGGGGTTCACTTATATAGAGAGAGCTACAAGGGTTTCCATAAAGCACAAGGAGAAAAGATGGGGCTCTGTTCGAAAGGGAGTGGCGCGCCTAATTCAAACCAAGGCTTCCTGGCCAAGTAAATGGCATCAGCATCTTTGATAAGATGCTGATCCTTCCAGCCTTTGCTAGCCTGTCCACGCGGCTCTCCTCTTCCTTTCCAACGGGTGGATAAGGTTACCTCCCAAGGTAAGCAGTCGGGTAACTCTGGTTTTACCCGAATGGTAAAAACTGGTCGAGTCCTTTTGGTCTACCTTGTACGGCCTTGTACGGCTTGTATGGCCT
This sequence comes from Moricandia arvensis, assembly GCA_905132765.1. NCBI lineage: Eukaryota > Viridiplantae > Streptophyta > Magnoliopsida > Brassicales > Brassicaceae > Moricandia > Moricandia arvensis. The sequence goes on from CAJHQP010005915.1 coordinate 26,959, forward strand.
GTACGGCCTTGTACGGACAAGGTCGACCCAAACCCTTCTCCTCTCTTCTTTCTGATTAACCCCAAAGTGGATACCACAACTTAACACTCCCCCTCAAGCTTGACCATATGGAACAAGTCAAGCTTGGAAGGCTATGGGATCTCCCTCATTAAAAACCTCACCAAGGAGAAAACCCTTGTTGGGATAAAACCCCTTTATCAGGGAAAAAGAGTAGAGACCCCATAACAGGGGATTAGCTAAGTTGGGTTAGATCAATGTGTCCCAACCTCACATGGATGGACTCCATTGTCTTTTGTCTAGCAGCCTTTGTAAACACATCCGCCAACTGATCTTCACTCCTTGTATAGCATGGCAAGATCACACCCAACCCAATCATCTGTCTCACCTTGTGGCAATCAACCTCAATGTGCTTGGTTCTTTCATGGAAGACTGAGTTGGAAGCTATATGAATCGCAGCTTGGTTATCACAATGCATAGTCATTGGTGTAGACTGATCAACCTCCACATGCTTCAAGATGCCTTTGATCCACACCAGCTCATTTGTAAGCTTCAACATCGCCCTATACTCAGCTTCAGCACTGGAACAAGAGACCACCTTCTGCTTCTTGCTCTTCCAGGTAACCAGGTTCCCACCTATGAAGGTACAATATCCAATGGTTGACTTCCTGTCCAGCCTATCTCCTGCCCAATCTGCATCACAATAGCCCACCACTTCTGTACTCTTGTTGCATCCCATCCATACTCCAAGGTTTGGTGATCCATTTAGATACATCAGGATACTCTCAACCATGTGCCAATGATGTTCCTTTGGGACTTGCATGTGTCGACTCACCTGATTCACAGCAAAACATATATCAGGTCGGGTAATGGTAAGATAGATCAACTTACCAACAAGCTTTCTATAAAGCTTAGGATCATGGAATGGCCGGTTGTCTTCAATTTCCCCCTCACGAGGAACCTTGTATCCATCCTCTAGTGGCATCTTGGCTGTCTTCCCTCCATGTTTCCCTGCATCTTTCAAGAGATCAAGTGTATACTTTCTTTGGGACAGAAACAAACCTTCCTTGGATCTACATATCTCAATACCAAGGAAGTATTTCATCTCTCCCAAGTCTTTAATTTCAAACACAGATTTAAGGAAGTCTTTAGTGGATTGGATACCTGCCTTGTCACTTCCTGTGATGATGATATCATCAACATACACAAGAAGGACAACTATACCTGATGTGGTCGGGAGAGTGAACAAGGTATGATCCAGTTCAGATTTCTTGAACCCTTTGCAATTGAGAGTGGTGCTCAGCTTGTTGTACCAGGCTCTAAGAGATTGTTTAAGACCATAGATTGCTTTCTTGAGCCGGAGCACATTTCCCTTCTTCACTAAGTATTCCAGGCCTGGTGGAGGGTGCATATAAACCTCATCTTCAAGTTCTCCTTGAAGAAAAGCATTCTTCACATCCATTTGCCATAGTCCCCACTCAAGGTTAACCGCAAGAGACAGGATGATCCTGATAGTGTGAAGCTTTGCAACTGGTGCAAAGGTATCCATATAATCTTCTCCATAGGTTTGAGTGAAGCCCCTTGCAACCAACCTAGTTTTCTTCCTATCAATCTTTCCATTCGCCAAGTATTTTATAGTAAAGATCCATCTGCTGGTCACTGCCTTCTTCCCTTTTGGCAACTCACTTTCATACCATGTGTCATTCTTGATCATTGCATTTGCCTCAGCACCAACTGATTCCTTCCATTCCTTATCTTTAACTGCTTCCTCATAGGATCTTGGTATGTAGCTCTCATCTAGGCTGACCATAAAGGAACAATGCTCTTCTGGATACTGCGTAAATGAGCAGACCACTTGAGATGGGTGCGCAACAGCTTGGGCATTATAGTATACCCTAGTGTTAATCCAATCAGATGGTGGTCTTCTTATCCTAGAGCTTCTCCTCAACTGTTGTTGCTGTTCTACTTCCCTATCTTCAGGTTCTTCCTCCTCTTGATGATCAGGGCTTGGGCTTCTCAGACCTTCTTGAGTATCTCCACCTTGATCATGAGACACTGAACTTCTATCTTCCTCTGGATCATCAAACTCCTCTTGTCCTGAATCAAACTCTCCACTGCTTTCAGAGCTTCCACCTTCCTGATCTTCAGTGTTTCCCCCCTCATGACCAAGGTGGGGAGACTGATTTGCTTCATTTGTCCCTGCTGGACCATTTCCACCCGGGCTCTTGGTCACTCCAATGCCAAGACCTTCCAAGATGATCCTCAAAGTTGCTGCCTTATCTGAGGTAAGGTCCTTCAACTCGTCTTGATTCTTCTCCTCATAGTACCCCCTTTCTTCTATGAACTTTACATCCCTAGACACCAGAACTCTTCTTGCCACCGGATCATAGCACTTGTATCCCTTCTGAGTTGTGGAGTAGCCTATAAACATTGCCTTTGTACTCTTGGCTTCTAACTTGTTTCTCATCTCTCCAGGAATCAAAACATAGCAGAGGCAACCAAAGACCCGTAGATAGTCCACTGATGGCTTGTACTTGTTTAGAACCTCAAAGGGGGCTTGATCAGTCAGAACCTTTGTAGGTGTGCGGTTGATGAGATAACAAGCAGTAGACACAGCATCACTCCAAAACCTCTTAGGCACATTAGCTTGAAACATTAAGGACCTTGCTACCTCCATGAGATGGCGATTCTTCCTCTCAGCAACTCCATTTTGCTGAGGAGTGTAAGGGAAACTGGTCTGATGAAGGATCCCATGTTGAGCTAAGTGATCCTTGAATGCATGACTTGTGTACTCTCCTCCATTATCTGATCTAAAATTTTAAACTTGGCATGATAATGGTTAGTCACATAGGATTGAAAGTTTTTAAATGCATCCAAGACCCTATCTTTAGATGGTATGAGTGTTAACCAGGTGTATTTCGATTTTTCATCAATGAATGTTACAAAATACTTATGATTATCCCTAGATAGGCAAGGAGCAGTCCAAACATCAGAGTGAATTAAATCAAAACACTTCTCATAAACAGTAGATGATCTTGGAAAGACAGTCTTACAATGCTTGCCTAAAATGCAAGCTTCACACTCATTATTTTCAAACACAACACCTGGTAACATCAAGTTCAAAGCTCTAACATGAGGATGTCCTAGTCTAGCATGCCACAAAGCATTCTTATTTAAAGCAGAAGAAACAGTAGTGAAGGAACAACTAAAATCAGAAACAGGATCAAGCTCTTCAAGCATATATAACTCGCCCTTGGTAACTCCTTTTCCAATCATCTTTTGGCTCTCAATATCCTGAAACTCAACTTCATTTGGACTGAATATAACCTTGCAAATTAAATCATTTGTGCACTTCTTAACAGATAACAAGTTTGAAGTAAACTCAGGCATATAGAAAGCTCTTGAGTTCTTACTAAACAGTTTTAGATTCCCTATTCCTCTAATAGGAATCTTATCACCATTGCAATCATGACATGACCATTAGCTGGTTCAATGTCTTTGATCAGATTGGTGTCACTTATCATGTGATGAGAAGCTCCTGAGTCAACTATCAATGGTTTAGATGAGCTATTAGCAATGTGACAACTAGCTTTAGGACTAGAGTACTCAAGACTTTGGCGGCTCATTTCATTCTCTATTGTGCTACCAGTTCTATCAGTCCTAGGCTCATTCACATTCCCTAGCTTACTAGCAACCATAGAAGCACCCAGAGAGTACCCATTAAGGTTACCAAAGGTGTTACCATTCTCCTTGAGCATTTTGATGAGAGCTTCAATGTCAGACCTCCGGATGTAGTCTTGATCATTGTTCCTGCTGGTGCTTCCTGTATAAGCCACAAGAGACTTTCCTTCACTCGCCTCCTTCTTATCACCATCAGTTGTCTTGCTTGAGCCAGCACCATTTGAACCCTCAGAGATGTGAGCTCTTGCTTCCCTCTCCTTCATGAACTTGGCCGGCTTGAGATGTGGGTGTAGGATCCAGCACTGACTCTTCTTGTGTCCATGCTTCTTGCAGTGATCACAGTTGCCATTGAACCTTCGGTCTTCATACTTGTTGAAAGCTGCCTTATTTGCCATTGCCGGTTCACCTTGATCAGCCAAGGTAAGCTCCCCCTTACTCCAAATAGCCCAATGGACCCTTGCTCCTTTTGTATCTGAGCACACACATCTTCTAAAGATGGAAGATTCTCAGCCCTCAGGATATGCTTGATGAGGCTGTTGTAGGCTGGGTTTAGAGTGAGCAAGAGTCCAAAGACCTTATCTTGCTCCCTTCTTTCATTCAGCTCCTCAGCATCAACCGTGCTTGGCCTCAGCATCTCTAGCTCAGACCAGAGTGCTCGGAACCTCCCAAGATGCTTAGTGAACTCCATGTCCTCCTTGTAGCAACCCGTTGATTGCTCTCTTCACTTCAAAACACCCTGCTCAAGTTTGAGATGTTTCCATACACCTTCTTCAAGGTATCCCATAGATCCTTTGCAGTTTCACAGTAGCTATAAGCTTCCATGATAGGAGTCTCCAGAGAGCCTTGAAGAAGTGTCATCACCATCATGTCTTCTTGCTGCCATTTCTCTACTTCACCTGTGGCGCTTGCAGCTTCACCTTCTTGAGTAATGAGCTTAGGAGCTTCACCAGATGTAATATGACTCCATAAGCCCTTACTTCCCACAGCAGTCTTCACCAAACGAGACCACAATAGACAGTTACTCCCCTTGAGAGTAACCGGATCCTTCATGCTAACACTATCCATCTACAACCAGCTTGACTTCAAAAGCTTGGAAACGAGTGGATCTGTACCTTAGAACACGGATGAACCCAGAAACAGGAGGATAGGTTGAGTCTTTGAAGGTAGGAACGTGAAAGACTCAAGCTTTTGCAGCACACAAGCTTCAAACTTCAGTCTTCTACCCGGATCTTCAAAGAACAGCCTTGGATCTTCAAAAAGTTTCAACCTTGATCTTCTTCAACTCGATGAACACAAACCCAGATCTTGATGAACCTGGCTCTGATACCATAAGATCTTTTGATATCTTAGTAGAAACGTAACCAGAAAGAGATTAAGAACAGATTTAGAAAGGAAAGACTAGGTTTAGACTTAATGAAAAGAGAGATTATGAGAGACTATGAAGAACATGTTTGGAGACTCGAAAATATTAGAGAGAACTGTATGATTTATTCATCCACTCGGGGTACACTTATATAGAGAGAGTTACAAGGGTTTCCATAAAGCACAAGGAGAAAAGATGTGGCTCTGGTCGAAAGGGAGTGGCGCGCCTAATTCAAACCAAGGCTTCCTGGCCAAGTAAATGGCATCAGCATATTTGACAAGATGCTGATCCTTCCAGCCTTTGCCAGCCTGTCCACGTGGCTCTCCTCTTCCTTTCCAACGGGTGGATAAGGTTACCTCCCAAGGTAAGCAGTCGGGTAACTCTGGTTTTACCCGAATGGTAAAAACTGGTCGAGTCCTTTTGGTCGACCTTGTACGGCCTTGTACGGCCTGTACGGCCTGTACGGCCTTGTACGGACAAGGTCGACCCAAACCCTTCTCCTCTCTTCTTTCTGATTAACCCAAAGTGGATAACACAACTTAACAAAGGGATGTGAAGTTTGTAGAAGAAAGAGGGTTCTATGAGGAGAAGAATCAAGCAGAGCTTAAGGATTTGGCTTCTGATAAAGCAGCAAACTTAAGGATAATCTTGGAGAATCTTGGGATTAACTTATCTCAGGATTCAAGGAATGAAGGAGAACAACAACAAGAAGGAGTCTGCCTACTACTAACAATGATCAGGAACCCCACCTTGATCATGAGGGGGGCAATGAACCGGAGGAACAACATACTGAAGAGTCAGGTTCCACACATGATCAAGCTGAGGAAGAAGTGGGAGATGGAAACCAGGAAGAAGAAGAGGTTGAGGAAGCTCAGCCAGAAGCAGTTCAGCCTTTTAGAAGAAGTACAAGAGTAAGGAACCCTCCATCCAACTGGATCAACAACCGGGTTTACTATAATGCACAAGCAGTTACGCACCCTGCTCAAGCTGTTTGTACCATGGTGAGTTATCCGGATGAACATAATGCCTTTATGATCAGTTTGGATGAGAGTCAGATACCAAGATCTTATGAAGAAGCCATACAAGACAAAGAGTGGAAGGAATCAGTTGGGGCAGAAGCAGAGGCAATGATCAAGAATGATACTTGGTATGAGAGCAAGCTTCCAAAAGGAAAGAAGGCAGTAACCAGCAGTGGATATTCACTATCAAGTATCTCGCCAATGGGAAGATTGATAGGAAGAAAACAAGACTTGTGGGCAAGAGGTTTTACTCAAACTTATGGAGAAGACTACATTGATACCTTTGCCCCAGTTGCCAAGCTGCACACTATCCGGATAGTTCTATCTATTGCAGTGAACTTGGAATGGGACCTTTGGCAAATGGATGTTAAGAATGCTTTCCTCCAAGGAGAACTTGAAGATGAAGTATATATGCTTCCCCCTCCTGGCCTTGAGCACTTGGTTAAAGATGGGAATGTGTTGAGGCTGAAGAAGGCTATATATGGTCTAAAGCAGTCTCCTAGAGCCTGGTATACCAAGCTGAGCACCACTCTCAATGGAAAGGGCTTCAAGAAGTCTGAAATCGACCACACTCTCTTTACCTTGACCACTTCATCAGGTATGGTGGTCCTTCTTGTGTATGTTGATGATATCATCATCACAGGAAGTGACAAGGTTGGTATTCAATCAACAAAGGATTTCTTAAAGTCTGTTTTTGAGATCAAAGACCTAGGAGAAATGAAATACTTCCTTGGGATTGAGATATGTAGATCCAAGGAAGGGTTGTTCCTTTCTCAAAGAAAATATACACTTGATCTTTTGAAAGATGCAGGTAGACTTGGAGGGAAGTGTGTGAAAACACCCTTAGAAGATGGGTACAAGATTCACGAGAGGGGGAGATTGAGGATAATCAACCTTTTGAAGATGCCAAGCTTTACAGAAAGCTTGTTGGTAAGTTGATTTACTTGACCATCACACGACCTGATATATGCTTTGCTGTGAATCAGGTGAGTCAACATATGCAAGGACCAAAGGAGTATCATTGGAACATGGTTAACCGGATCCTGATGTACCTGAATGGCTCACCTGATCAAGGAGTATGGATGGGATGCAACCGGAGCACTGAGGTGGTAGGATACTGTGATGCGGATTGGGCAGGAGACCGAGCTGATAGGAAGTCTACAACAGGCTATTGCACCTTCATTGGTGGGAAACTTGGTCACTTGGAAGAGCAAGAAGCAGAAAGTGGTGTCATGCTCAAGTGCAGAAGCTGAGTATAGGGCCATGTTGAAGCTGACAAATGAGTTAGTTTGGATCAAGGGGATTTTAAAGCACTTGGAGATTGATCAGGCCACACCAATAACCATGCATTGTGACAACCAAGCAGCCATCCACATTGCCTCCAACTCGGTGTTCCATGAGAGAACCAAGCATATTGAAGTTGACTACCACAAGGTGAGACAAATGATAGTTCAAGGAGTGATCTTACCTTGTTACACTCGGAGTGAAGACCAGTTGGCTGATGTTTTTACTAAGGCTCCGAGACAAAAGACACTTGAGTCCATCCATCAGAGGTTAGGACTCATTGATCTTACTAGGTGTAACTAATCCCCTGTCATGAGGTCTTTACTCTTTTCCTTGCTGAGGTTTTTTCCCTAAGGAGGGTTTTCTTTGGCAAGGTTTTTAATGAGGAAGATCTCATGACATTCCAAGCTTGACTTGTTCCACATGGTCAAGCTTGAGGGGGAGTGTTAAACCAAATAAGAGATGGAGTTATGATCTAATAAGGAAGGCCGGGAAGACTTAAGGAATGGTGTGAAAGAAGTTTAGAGGTGTCCGTACAAGTGGTTCGTACAAGGCCGTACAAGTGGTCCGTACAAGGCCGTACAACCATGGGCGACCAAAGGTAAAGTTTGGGTCGACCAAAGTTACTCCAGGTAAAACCTCAGAAGTTACAACCTCGCGGATAAGCTTCCTTCTTCCCTTCCGTGTGTCTAAGTGCACTGAACCTAAAGGATAAGGTTACCTCCGCGTCTGGACAGGCTGGCTAAAGCATCTGGTCAAGATGCCAAAGGAATCAAGAGTGTGGAGCTTCCTGGCCAAGTATTTGAATTAGGCGAGCCCAAGACCATTGACTACACATGCTTATGTTGAAACCTTATCTTGTATCCGTTAAGCACAGCCATAACCTTCCCTATATATTTGTAACTCCTCTCATTAATCAAGCAAGTATTTCGAGTATTCTCTTGTTCTCTCTAGGTGTTCTTCATGTTCTTCATCCTCGAGATGGTTTCTTAGAAAAGTCTCTTCCTTTAGTCTCTAAATCTCTTCTAGTCTCTCTTAATCTCTCTTCTATCCGTTTATTCTGTGTGTTTACTCAATCTTTCAATTTAGACTTCTCATCTATGAATGTAACAAAGTATTTGTGGTTCTCCCTAGATATGCAAGGTGCAGTCCAAACATCCGAGTGAATTAAATCAAAGCAGTGATCATAGATAGTAGAAGACTTTTGAAACACAGTTTTACAATGCTTGCCTAGGATACAAGCTTCACAATCATTATTCTCAAACATAACACCTGGAACCATTAAGCTTAAAGCTCTAACATGAGGATGTCCTAGTCAAGCATGCCACAAAGCATTCTTATTTAAACCGGAAGCAGAAACAGAAGTAAATGAACAACTATGATCAGGTAAAGAAGTAAGCTCCTCAAGCAAGTAAAGGTCTCCTTTTGTAACTCCTTTCCCAATCAACCGACTGCTCTCAATAACCTGAAACTTCACATCATTAAGGACTAAAGATCACATTGCATTGCAAATCATTAGTGCATTTCTTAACTGATAACAAGTTTGAAGTAAACTCAGGCATGTAGAAGCATCTAGATTCTTTATCAAACAGCTTAAGCTTGCCTATACCCCTTATTGGAATTCTATCACCATTAGCTATCATAACATGTGCATGCGCAGGTTCAATATCTCTAATCAGACTAGTGTCACTAATCATGTGATGAGATGCACCTGAATCAACTATCAAGGGTTTAGACATGTTACACGCACTATGAGATAAACCAGCATTCCTAGAGTGAGTATAAGTATCAGTGTTATCATGAGTACTAGCAATCTTAGATGCAACAAAAGAATACCCCCTGAGGTTACCAAAAGTGTTACCATTATCCTTGAGCATTTTGATGAGAGCATCCATCTCTGATCGGCGGATGAACTCATGCTCATTTGGGCGGTTGATTTGAGTTGTGTAGGTCGCCAGGGCTTTGTTCTCACCACCTTCAGTCTCCTGTGCCCGAGTGGATGGCTCGGTTCCACCCCTCCTTGCTGATCACTCCCTCCATAGCTCACATTCGCTCTTGCATCTCTATCCTTCATGAACTTGGATGGCTTGAGGTGAGGATGGAGGATCCAGCACCGATGCTTCTTGTGACCTTGTCTCTTATAATGGTCACAGTTGCCATTGAACCTCCTTTCTTCAAAGCGATTCACCTTGTTGGCTCGAGGTATCTCAGCTTGGTTAGCCAAGGTAAGTTCCCCTTTTCCTCCAAATAGGCCCAAAGATCCTTGCTCCTTTTGAATCTGTGCGCAGACTTCCTCTAACGTGGGTAGCTTTTCTGCTCGCAAGATGTGTTTCACCTGGTCATTGTAGCTTGAGTTAAGAGTCAGGAGCAAGCCAAAGACTTTATCTTGCTCCTTTCTTTCATTAAGCTCAGCTGGATCGGTTGTTCTTGGCCTCATCATTTCAAGTTCAGACCACAAAGCTCTAAACTTTCCGAGATGCTTTGTGAACTCCATGTTTTCTTGAGCTAGACTGTTGATGGCTCGCTTGATCTTAAACACACGAGTAAGGTTTCAGATGTTACCATAAACCTTCTGAAGAGTGTCCCACAGGTCCTTTGCTTTCTCACAGTAGCTGTATGCCTCTAGAATAGACGGATCTAGAGAACTTTGAAGGATAGACATCACAGTGTTGTCTTCCTGGATCCACTTCACTTCATCGCAGACAACAATCTCCTTGTCGCCTTCACGAGTAATGAGCTTTGGAGCCTCACCCTCAAGGATGTGGTTCCACAAACCCTTACTCCCCACTGATGTCTTCACCACACGAGACCATAGGAGATAGTTTCCCCCCCTTAAGTATCACTGGAATCACGGTTGTTTTGTTACTTTCCATCTTGAGTCTTTGCGGAATGAAAAAGGTGTTCTTGAATGTTCTTCGTGAGATATGAAATCAAAACCCAGATTTATGAGAACCTAGCTCTGATACCATGAAAGATTGAGTAGAACCAGAGAATAAACGGATAGAATAGAGTTTGAGAGAGACTAGAAGAGATTTGGAGACTAAAAGATTGAGACTTGATCAAGAAACCATTTTGAGATGAAGAACACTAAGAACACTAAAGAGAAATAAGAGAGACTCGAGAATTGCTTGCTTGATTAATGAGAGGAGTTACAAATATATAGGAGAGGAAACAAGGGTTTACAACGGGTAGAACATAAGGTTTAGGATAAGCTTTCTCGCCAAGCATGTGGAGTCAACCGGTCTTTAGGCGCCTAATTCAAACTTGTGGCTGGAGTGCTTCACACGCGAGATTCCTTTGGCATCTTGACCAGATGCTCTTCCAGCACGAGCCAGCCTGTCCAACGCGCGCCTCAGTCAAGCTTGATCCGCTTGGTAACTAGTAAGAGTAACTCTGGGTCGAGTTACTCTTACCCGGGTAACTTTTCTCGTCCAAGGTAAACTTTCTTCACCCATTTGTACGGACCACTTGTACGGCCTTGTACGGACTTGTACGGACACCTCCAAACTTCTTCCTCTCCATTCCATAAACCTTTTCCAGCCTTCCTAATAGATCATAACTCCATCTCTTATTTGGTTTAACACCTGTTTACTACTTCAGTCTGCCCATCCGTTTGGGGATGACAGGTGTGGAGAATAGCAGCTTTGTTCCCATCTTCTTCCACAAAGTCCTCCAGAAATGACTTAAGAACTTGCTATCACGATCAGAAACTATGGTCCGTTGGACTCCATGTAAGCGTACCACCTCTTTAAAGAACAGATCAGCCGTTTTAGATGCATCATTCACCTTGGCACAAGGTATGAAGTGTGCCATTTTGGAGAATCTGTCCACCACAACAAAGATTGAATCTTTATGTTGAATCTTGGGTAAGCCTAGTACGAAGTCCATGGAGATATCCACCCAAGGAGCAGTGGGAATAGGTAGTGGCATGTATAGACCATGGGGTTGTACTCTGTACTTAGTGTGAGAATAGACAGATTCTGGTGTGTGAGTGATGTAGAAACAGAGTGTGGTCGAAATTATAGAGAAGAGACTGATGAGAGTAAAGGAGAATCAAGGAGAATGCTGCTGGAGAACTAAGAGATTAAGAGAGTATTAGTGAGTATCTGAGAGAGATTAAGTGAGAGTGAGAATCACAGAGAGTATGGACGAGATTAAGAGAGTAAAGAGTGTGGGGAGAGTGAAGTACAAGAGAATATTGAAGAGAGAGAGAACTCCCCTCTACCTTAGAGGTTTCACAATACACATGGGGTGGCTATATAGCCAGATTACAAAGTGCAAGAGAATAAATAAATATTAAAGTACAAATCTACTAAACAAATATTATTGTAGGGTTTCTGATGAAGCCAGGAGGATGCAGCCAAGGTGAATCTCGACCAGAGGGAGTAGATAGTGACAGCCTCAGGAGAGAGATGGGCACAGTCTGGCTGAGTGAAAGTGACAGGTCCAAACTGCTTTCTTCTTAGGCAGAACATGTGACTTTTATTCTTAATTAAATCTCCACTTGCCTCAGCTCTCTTCAACGGTCTGATGCTCCATTTAAACTTCAAATATGCTTCAGAATATTAATCTGGACGAGTTCCCACCTTCCTTGCCTTCCAAGTCACTTTAGGTTAAGTTTGGTAACTTGGAAGCCAAGACTGTACGGACTGCCTTGTGTAGCAAGGTTGTACAGACCACTCTTTTCAGGTATCTATTCTTCTCTTTGTTTTCTTTATCTCTCAGATCAATGGACCACACTCAGCCATGCTTCTTTCTTCTCCATTCTAATAATGACTTAGTTCACCAGACTGTATGAACCAGTCTCAAGTTGGAGTATCCGGATCACTCCTTCTTCTTCTTCTTGTTTCTTTATTTCTTTGGATCATGAACCAGCTTCTTCTTCTGGTCATTCTCTTCTCTATCTCAACACTCCCCCTCAAGCTTGACCATAGAATATCCTTGGACAAGCTTGGAACCTTGAAGAAATCCCTCATTAAAACCTTAGTATGCAAAACCCAATGGGACAAAAACATACTAAGGAAAAAGAGTAGAAATCCCCAAGGCCTAGGGATTGGCCAGTGAGCCTTTGTGCCTTAGACCAGTGTGGTTAGACACAAAGAGCTCTGGATCAAGGCCCTTTCTTGTGCTGCAAGGGTGAACTCCACCCCTTGCACACATCAACAACCCGGAACTCATCTCTTGGCCGGTTTGGTATCTCCCCTATCTTCTGACTACTCGCCATTCTGATGGGGTTAAGGACCTCCAGCTTCTACTCCAGAGAGCTCCAACAATGTTAATCATGATGGGGAGTGAACTCCACTTGAATCCCCCACTTGGTAGAACAATTTGGATCATGAACTCCATCACCCGCAACTGATCTCTAGACAGCAGAACGCCTGCAACTTGTAACTGGTGTAACTTCCAAACCGTAACTCTTTTTAGGCTGATTCCAATTCGCCGTGTGCCCTTGATGAGTGTAGAATGTAGCGAAATTAGTTTCATGGTCAAATTCTTCATGGTGAGGAAGTTATCCTCCTTTCCTGAGACATGCCAGTGTGAACTCCATCACTAGCATTCTTCTTCTTCTTATTTGATCTGAGTGAACTCCACTTCTGATCTTCTGGTGAGGCTATGGACGTCTTGAACCTTCAGAATACTCACAATACCCCTCCTCAAGCTTGATCCAGAGAGTATAGGTGATGGACAAGTTTGAAAGGTGAGCAAAGATGGAGTATTGGACCAGGAGCTCAACACCTAACCAGGCTGCGCTTCTTCAACCGATCCACCTTTGGTTTCTGCTCCAATGCCTTACACCACACTTCTTCTTGCGTGTCTCATGAACCAGAATCTCAACACCTAACCAGGCTGCGCTTCTTCAACCGGTTTCACACACAAACGATCTCTCCATAGGTCAGGATATACAGACTTTGTAGGTTCTGAACTCATGGGCCTTTTTCTCCATGGACAGGAATATGCATCTTGTGCAGCTCTGAAAACGATGGGCAAAGTCTGTATTCGTTTGTCTTGCATTTGATGATGAGACAGAGACCACACTTCTGTACCTGAAACATCACTCGAAACTCCAGCAAGATTCAGACCACACACACTAGGATCAGACCTTCGGTAACTTACCATCCTGTCCAATGCTTTAAGGAAATGCAATGCCGACAGAATCTAAACAACTCATTCAGTTCAAAATGCCATGCAACCAATTCACTAAATGCTTCGGGTTCGATGATAATCTCATCAATTACAAGGCATCTAGGCCTCAATTTATCACACATATGACAATAGCAGAATGCAATGACAACTTTATGACAGTAGCATAGACTAGACACTCATCTAATCACAAGCTACTACAACTATGATGCAACACATGGCCAGAAAACTCTCTAGACCTTTAACAATGCAACAAGACATGGACACTGAGACTAAGCAACTCACAGTTAGGCCAGAGACACACACAGAATTATTCTAGACAGAAACTAGACATTACCATGCTAGCAAACTTTAATCACTCCTAGAACAATACACACCACAACTCTTTACGTATCAAGGGACAGGGAAGAAACTAGGTGCACTAACTCTAGAGTACCATATTAAACCTGTCCCAAAGATACTCTAACACATACACAACACAACCAGACAATAAGTTAAGCAATAAACAGGCTCTTATTAGAGTTAGAGGAGTTAACTGTACAACCAAAGAACCTCTGAGAGCTACGTTCCTTGCAACCTCCATGCGCTGCTTGACATCACTGAAATTTGAAGGCTGGTGGTGTGGATTGACTGTCCAATACCTCCTCTTCTTGATTCTCTCCTTCTGCAAGGAAGGCACAGCTTCAACCCCTCCTGTTCTCTTGCTGGTCGTGGGTTTGTGTGTCAGAAACAGAGCTTCAGCATGGCTGGCCACAGAGAATGATGTAGCAAACAGCTGTTAGCTGTTATGCTCTGTTAGTGACCTTCTCCAAGAATGGGTTTCTCTTCCATGGATAGTCTTCAGCATGGACCAGATGAGTGCGTTTGGCATCTTCTCTTGGACTCCTTGAATCTACTGAAGTCAGCCATTTCCTTGAGCTCTCCATCTTAGAGAGTTTGGACCAGTGCGACAATAGAAAAACTGTACCAACTGGTTTGCAAGAAACAGAGCTTGAACTGAAACTTTAGATGAAGCGTGCTGGACTGATCATGAAGCTTTCTGACGTTACAGAGGAACTTGTTTTATACTGTCCTATCGTTGAGTTCTGAGAGAGATTTTTCCTCTGGGAGACCTTTTGACCAGTGGAGAAAGAGATGCTAGCAGAAACTGTTTTGAGGAGACAGTTTTGAGAAGATGATCGATTTGCGGAAGCTGATGATAGGTTTCAGGAGCTTGGAAGCGCTGATACATGTGAGATAGACAGATTCTGGTGTGTAAGCTGATGTAGAAACAGAGTGTGGTCGGAAATTATAGAACAAGAGGACTGATGGAGAGTAGTAAAGGAGAATCAAGGAGAATGCTGCTGGAGAACTAAGAGATTAGAGAGTATTAGAGTAATTATATTAGTGAGTATATGAGAGAGATTAAGTGAGAGTGAGAATCACAGAGATATTGGACGAATTAAGAGAGTAGAGTGTGGGGAGAGTGAAGTTACAAGAAGAATATTGAGAAGAGAGACTCCCTCTGCCTTAGAGGTTCACTACACATGGGTGGCTATATAGCCAGATTACAAATTGCAAGAGAATAAATAATATTAAGTAATCTACTAAACAAATATTATTAGGGGTTTCTGATGAAGCCAGGAGATGCGCCAAGGTGAATCTCGACAAAGGGAGTAGATAGTGACAGGAGAGAGATTGGGCACAGTCTGGCTGAGTGA